>JAPDVU010000007.1:168575143-168790143 GCA_026230045.1 Corynorhinus townsendii | reverse complement strand
GGGTGGATGGATGGATGGGTGGATGGATGGTTGGGTGGGTGGATGGGTGGATGGATGGATGGGTGGGTGGATGGGTGGGTGGATGGATGGGTGGGTGGATGGGTGGGTGGGTGGGTGGGTGGAAGGGTGGGTGGATGGGTGGGTGGGTGGATGGATGGGTGGGTGGATGGATGGGTGGATGGGTGGGTGGGTGGGTGGATGGATGGTTGGGTGGGTGGATGGGTGGATGGATGGATGGTGGGTGGATGGGTGGGTGGGTGGGATGGATGGAGGGTGGATGGATGGGTGGATGGGTGGGTGGATGGGTGGATGGATGGTTGGGTGGGTGGATGGGTGGATGGATGGATGGGTGGGTGGATGGGTGGGTGGATGGATGGGTGGGTGGATGGGTGGGTGGGTGGGTGGGTGGATGGGTGGGTGGGAGGCATGGATGGTGGATGGGTGGGTGGGTGGATGGGAGGATGGATGGATCAGGTGGATGGCATGGGTAGGTGGGTGGTGGGATGGATGGCATGGATGGGTGGATGGAGTGATGGATGGATGGATGGATGGGTGGATGGATGATGGATGGATGGATGGGTGGATGGCTGGGAGGATGGGAGGATGGCTAGGTGGACGGATGGAATGTCTCCGGCAGGAGACGTGGTTAAGGGGAAGGTGGTTCATTATACCGGCGGTCTCTGCACCGCGTCATGCAGTGGCCCACACGTGCTGTCATCCCCTGGGAGAGGTCCGGCTTCGGAAAGGGGGGGTGGGGGGCCTCCCAGGTCCCCTGCCTGGGAACACCAAGCCCCCGGGTCTGTGCCGCCTGACGCTTCGGCCCTAATTCCCTGTGCGTGGCTCCCCATGTGGGAAGGAGAGGAGTCGGGGAGCCAGAAACCTGCGCTGCGCCGCTGCCTCGGGCTGGAGGGCACCCCCAGCGTGCGGACTTGTCGTAAAGTTCTCCCTCTCAAAGCAGCGCCCGCCGGTTCCTGTTGGGTCGGGGGCAGAGGACGCGTAGCACCATCACCCGTCCCCTCCGGCATGGCACTGCCTCACCGGAGAAAGCCAGGCTGCAGGCGCAGTTAGCCTTCCTGGGGACGGAACGTTGCACCCCGCCCCGCCACGCAGCCCCGCCACGCAGCCCCCCCCCGCCAAGGCTGCATCCTCTCTCCTGCCACACACACTTAGGAGAGCGGCTGGTTCTGCCCAACACGCCAGGCGGCAGTGCCACGGTTAACTACGCCCACGGGGTGCCAGGTCACGCCGCCCTGAGCCTCCTCGGATGTGCCAATAGTCAGAGTCTGAAGATGAAAGCAGGGTTGAATTTTGTAACATCTTCGAGTTTCGGGAAGTGCAGCTCACCCTCACGTTCTCTCTCTGAGCTCCGGGTCCACCTGCAGCCGCTGCACCCTCCCCAGCGCTTTGCCTAGAGAGCGCGTCGCCCGCAAGTTAGTCCTTTCCCCACGCCCCTTCCTCCCTGTCCTCTCGCCCGGCACTCTGGGGCGGGGGGAGGGGGGGGTCCTGCAGCCCTGGACACATCTCTTACAACCCCTGTCTCCCCGGACGCTGCGCGGCCCCGAGTCTGAGCCCTCCGCACGGAGGCCTCGCCCCGGTGACGGCTGGGGAAGGAAGCGATGAGCAGTCCCAGCAGCCCTCAGGCTTCCCCTCTCCCCGCTCAGCCTGCTCCCCTCTGGATTGGCATGGCCTGGTCTCTGTCTTAGCTGGACCCCCACCCCAAGGCTCCTCACAGGTAGCATGACGGGGGTCCCCCTGCCCGTGACGGGGACAGTCTAGAAAACATGACCGTCTGCAGGCCTGCACCCACACCGCCCGTCATAGATGTGCGTGAGCCCCACCATCTGATTAGGAACAGGACGTTCTGACCGGTCGGCCTGGCTCAGTGGGTGAGCGCTGACCTAGGAACCAGGAGGTCAGAGTTCCATTCCCGGCACAGGCCCGGGTTTCAGGCTGGATCGGGGGCGTGCAGGAGGCAGCCGGTCCATGATTCTGTCTCATCAGTGATCTATCTCTCTGTCCCTCTCCCTTCCTCTCTGCCATCAATAAAATCTATTTTTAAAGGGGGGAGGGGACATATGTAATACTTTCGACAATAAAGATTTACTTTTTTAAGAAAAAGGAAACATGATGATCTGAGGGCTGGAGTCCACGTCACCCTTCGCAGACGCAAATGAGGCTCCGGCATGCGATGAGAACCAGATCCACAGGAGCTTCTCTTACAGCAAAAGGGGTCCAGCCTCCGAGGCGGCCCCCACGCGCGCGGCCCCTGCAGCGAAGACGGGCGGAGTTCCTGTCACTGGGGCAGGAGGCGTTCCCTCCGGCCTTGAAAGAATGAACTGCCACGTCAACCTGAAACCCACGCGTGAAAACGCAGGCCAACGCGGGGAAGCGGGCCTGTCCCGGCTGGCGGCCGCCACACCAGGTCGGCGCCGGCGACGCGTGGGCGCTGGTCAGGACGGTGTCACCGCGAACGGCCGGCGGCGCCTCGAAGGAGCGGCGCGCCGTCACCTGGCGCCTCCTGCCGCGGTGCCCCAGGCCCTTTGCACCACTTTCCTCCATCATGTCAGGGCCCACAGGACGGCGGGAGAGGCAGGAAGCCATGCCGTCACGACCTCCTTCTTCTCTGGTGGTTTTTACGAAAAGGGCCTGAGGGGAAACCAGGGAAATTTCTCAGCCGAAACCAGAGCTGTGAATACCCTGGGGCTTCCTTGTAAGTTCACTCGGGGCCCGGTGGGGGGGAGGGGGAGGGGGCGGACACATGTTTCCAGTTCCCTGCTGAACCAGGTGTAACGGTGGCTCCTCGGTTAACCCGTGAGCCGAGTGCCATCTTGGACAGGCATTGGTCCGCATTATTCTAAGGGTCCTGGCGTGCCCTCTTGGTAAAGATTGCACTTTCACAGAGGTCTGCTTTTTCATGTAATTAGACACCCAAAATTCATCTCCGCCCCGGCCGGTGTGGCTCAGCGGTGGACAGAGCATGGGCCTGCGGACTGAAGGGTCCCGGGTTCGAGTCTGATCAAGGGCACGTGCCTCAGCTGCAGGCCCCTCCCCGCCCGGGGCTCCTGCAGGAGGCAGCCAACCGATGCGTTTCTCTCCCATCGGTGCTTCTCTCTGACTTCCCCTCTTCCTAAAAATGCACGGAAACACACCCTCGGGTTAACATATATATACATGTTTCCCCAAACCTTGAAGGATTTGCTCCTGTGAAAAGGAACTGCTCAGATTTTAGAAGCTCCGGTATCGGGGCAGTTTAGAGGGGCGAGGGGTCCCTAGCCCACCGGTCGTAAAGCTGCTTTCAAACCCTCACCTCTGCGCTTTCCAATCTTCTGTGACTGAACGTCAAAAGGACTTGCTACCCTCCCAGCCTAGCGACCTTCACACAGGCCCTTGTGGGGGGGGGGCACCCCCACTTCAGAACACACTCCTTCGCTCAGTGACGCCTCGATCAAGGGTCTCCCTCGGGACCTCGGGAACACCTTACCTTTGAACAAAAGGCAGCACCTCCAGCGTGCAGGACCCCCCCTTCCCCCCTCCCCCCCTGTCCCCCTCCCCCCCGGGAAGACGGGGCCGAGAGCCTGTACAGAGGCCGATTGAGAGAAGGAAACACAGAGCCTGGCAAAGTCAAGGACCCTTCGGGATAGGCGGGGGTGGCCATCAGGTCTGGAGAGGCACTCACAGGAGGCACAGGCTCTGTTTGTTGGCTCGGGTTCGATTCACGTCTAAGTCTTGTTGGGAAGGGCTGCTCGGGCCCAGCCTGAGCCGGTGACTCCCCAGAGCAGGCGCCTGGGCACTGCGCCCTGGTCCGGGCACTGCCTGGCCGAGCCTGCCCACGTGGACTCAGCAAAGTATCCCTGGGAGGCCGCCCGCGCCACCCCCCACCTGTGAGCGCTGAGAACGCGGGACACCCACGATGGGCTCGCCCCCGGGCCCTGCAGCGCTGCCCTTCGCCGGGGGCGCCAGGTGACCGAAGGGACAACGGAATCGCGGAGACCGAGCCGTGTCAGGCGCCCTCTATGGCTGATGTCAGAGCAGAACTGGCTGAGTCCCTCCTCCCCGAGGCCGTGTGCAGATGGCGGGCACCTCAGGAGGCAGGCACAGGCACGGGGCACGCTTTGCCCACGAGGGAACTGGAAACATAGAAGCGCTTTGACCCCAGTGGTGTCCGACCCGGCGGGAGCCGGGGACACGGCGTCGCTGGGTTTTCTGTACTCAGAGCCCACGCCCGGTTCTACCCGGACTCGGCAGGACCATCAGCGTCAGAGCCGAATACACCAGGAGCTAAGTCTGCACAGCTCTTCGGCGGCTGCCAGTCCGTTTCTGCCCTTCCTGAAGGCGGGGGAGGGGCAGTCACTCTAGGTTCCTGTTTATGTCCCTGGTGACCCCGGGGATGCTGGGGTGGGGTCTGGCCCCCCCTCCCATCAGACACCCCCGGCCCTGCATCTCAGACTCAGGCTGCATCCTGGCAGCAAGAACGGGACTCAGCTCTGCCCCGGACCCCGCAAGTCGGGGCAAAACGCCAGCGTCGGAAAGCCACCATGGACGGGGCCCGGGCGCCTCCCGCCAGTAGGCCTCACGGGGACGAACGGGACAAGGCTGCAGGCGGAGGCTTCCCAACCTGTCAGGCCCCCCACGCGCCCACTCAGCCGGCCCTTTAAGGAGGCGAGAGGACTCCCAAGTCAGAACCCCAGAATAGACCCCGGGGCCCCCCTGCGGTGCTCACCGCACCTGCCGCAGAGGTCAGCCCGGCCTGCCCAGCAGGCACCACCAGAACGAAACCAGCTGGAAGCAAGAAGTTCCCACTGAAACCATCACCCGTTCCCTCCAGACTCCCAGGTCCCGGGGTTTCCGTGTGGTTCCCGCTGACCTCCGACCTCAGTCGCTGTGAAACCGGAGGTCTGAGGGGGAACGGCGCAGCGCACCCCAGCTGCTCCCGCTCCTCTGACACCACGAAGCCCGAGACTCTCAGGGACAGACGCGCTTTTTAAACTATATCTTTATGGATGTCAGAGAGGAAGGGAGAGGGAGAGAGAATGACAGGTCGGCTGCCTCCTGCACGCCCCCTACTGGGGATCAAGCCCACAACCCAGGCACGTGCCCTGACCGGGTGTCGAACCCTGACCTCCTGGTTCCTAGGTCGATGCTCAACTGCTGAGCCACACAGCTGGGCAAGGGTGGCTTTTCCTAAAACTTGTGCTTTAGCCAAAATTGTTGCTGCACGTGGCCCAGTTTCTGAAGCCGCGCTGCCAGGCTGGCTGCCCGCAGCCCCTCCCCGCAGCCCGCTGTCCCTGATGTTCTCTGGCGTCCTGAAGCTTCCCCGCCGCCCCCGCCCCGCCCCGCCGCCCCTGCTGCCTGCCCCCCCGCCCCACCCCGCCGCCCCTGCTGCCTGCCCCCCCGCCCCGCCCCGCCGCCCCTGCTGCCCCCCCTGCGGCCCCACCACGCCAGCCGAGCCCACATCTGACCGGAGGCCTGCTGCTCATCGGGCCTCACGGCAGGGCCGCCCGCGGCCAGCTTCGCGCTGCCCCTCCAGTCCGCGGTCCCGTCACAGCGGTCACCGCCCCGTCTCCTCCGTGGGACATCCACGCCTTTCCCAGGACGGGGCCGGGCTGCCGGACGGCGTCGTGGCCAAAATCACCCCCGGCCTCCAGTTCCCGGACCCGGTGTCGGTGCGAGCAGCTCCCAGGCCCCGAGACGGGACCTTTGTCTGAGCAACAGGTAACACCGCCTCCCACCCCGACCCCCGACCCCAGTGAACCTCCAGCCCCCCCCGCCCCCCTCGGGCAGCAGGAGGCGGCGGATGCTACACAAAGACCCAGGGCCAGGCCCATCCAGGCACCGGGAAAAGGCCGCCCCGCGTCCGCGTTCCGCAGGCGCGACACGGAACGCCAAGGAATGTGTAACGAAAAGCGACCCTTCCCCTGCGGCTCCGTCCGGCCACCCCCCCGCCTGCACGCGCGCACACACAGACCAGGCAAGGGAGCCCCCCTCCCGGTCACTACAGCTTTCTGTTTACGTCCCTGGTGACCCCGGGGATGCTGGGGTGGGGTCTGACCCCCCCGCCCCCCCCCGCATCAGACACCCCCGGCCCCGCATCCTCAGACTCAGGCTGCATCCTGGCAGCAAGAACGGGACTCAGTTCCGCCCCGGACCCCGCAACTCCTGCGCGGCGCTGGACACTCGGGGGGAGGGGGGGAGCGGGGGGGGGGGGCGGCTCTCCGGAGTTGAATGCCCAGGAGCTGCACGTCAGCTGACTGCAGAGAGGGCCTGAGAAGTCCCCGCTGACGTCATCCTCAGAGAAAGTCACCCTCAAAAACCCCTGGGCTCAGGCAGGGACTCGGCGTCCAGCAGGTGGTTTCACCTCTGAAGACAGACGCTGAGAGAAGCGGCACCGGCCTCCCAGCGAGAAACGGGACCTGCAAACCGCAGCCCCAGGCGCCGAGTCATCCTGCAGAGGCTCGAGGCGCGGAAGTCCCCGAGCACGGAGGGCCCGGCCACGTCAGTCTCTCCCCCCCGGCCTCAGCCGCACGCAGCCCTGCGGGGCGGGCGGCGGGGCTGGGCGGGCCACACGGTCCTGGGACGGAAGACACCCCTGTCTTTGATGTTGGCCGCGGGCTGGATCGAAACGGTCTCAAACCCCAGAAACCCCACCGGGCGAGGGGAGACGCACTGGCGACTTCGACATGGGGTGCAGACACACAGGTGGCGGGCGGGGGGGTGGGGGGTGGGGGAGTGGGGGGGTGGGGGTCGAGACTCCGACAAAAAGGGTACAGGGACGCTGAGTCGCACAGGCGGGATGGTCCTCCGGGCTGAGAACCCGCATCAGCGCCGGGCCCAGAAGTGAAACTGGCCGCCACCAGGATGTGAAAGTCGCCGGCAGATGCTTGCACTGCCCACGGCTCCAACGAAAGTTCAGGAAGGCCCCGCCCACCCCCCCCCCACACACACACACACACACGCACACACACCAGCCCAGGCCTCTGGGACCCTCCTCCTCGGACCGGCTTTAGCGACCGCCGTCCGCTCCTTGTAAACAGGTGTTTTTCAAATGCGCGCGGCGCTCTTTCGGGGGAGTTCTGAGGTCCCAGAGCAGCTGGCGCCTCCGTCCCCCCTGGCCCTGGAGACACCGGTCACGTGGGGCCAAGCTGCCGTGTGCAGACCACGCTTCCCTGCCGCGGCCTGGGAATCCCACACGCAACACAGTCCCGCCCGTGTCCAGTGGAAACAGGCATTTCCACCGAAAAGCAGAAGCACCCAGGCTCCCCGCCTCGTCCTTCTCTCTCCGTGAGAGGGGAGCAGGCACGACGAGCACCTGTCTCCTGGGGGCCGCACCCATCCTTAGGGACAGCGAGAGGGTCCTGGCTGTGACGGACAGGCCCTGATCCCTGTATGCAGGCCCCGCCGGCGGGCTGATGCGGGGGGGGGGGGGGGGGGGGGGGGCGGGGTGCCGCCACCCCACTGCCGCCCTGGACGTGGCCCCTTGAGAAGGAGGAGAACCCAGCCCTCAGGGACCAGCGGCCTCCCAGACACAGGGAGACACGGCCGCTCTGATGGGTGTCGGCGACGGAGGCGTGGGGGAGCGCACTGCAGAGCCGCCAGCGGGGCAGGACACAGGGGCAGCTGACACAGCCTTCCTCCCGGGGGCAGGGCGTCAGGCCGCCAAGCGCACCCACCGCCAGGTGCTCCGACGCCCCCCCTCGCCTTAGAGGCTCCTGCCCGGCCGCGCAGGCATCCAGGGCGCGAGCAGCCGGGAGCACACGTCCCTGCTGGAGTTTGAGGCTGAAACCGCTCAAGAGGCACCGGGTACATGGAACATTGTCCCTTTTCTTTCCTGAAGGAGCAGGAACTGGGGGGTCACTGCGCGCGTGAATGACGGAGATAACGGGACCGTTTCGCCCCGGGGCCGCTGTACAGATGACCTTCAGATGCCGAGCTGGTGCAGAGCAGAGCCTGCAAGATATGGAGCATCGGCCCTGCGAGGCAGCAGCGCCCGGGGGGCCTGAGCAGGGTGCTGGGTGACACGGTGACATTTTTAGAGCAAACAGAAAGAGTATCGGTGATTGCCCTCGACAGCTGGCACTGCCCATCCCCCACCCCCAGGCGAGCCAGGGCGCCGTCACGCCCCGATGGTGGCGCTGGGACTCGGCCTCTCGTGAGCGGGCGACGCCGGATCGCAGAGGCCGAAAAGCACTTTCTCGTTAACGAAGCTCTCACTCCTCTCAGCTTTCGGCTCTTCCCTGGCACCCTTTCAACCCAAATGGCACAGGCCTTGCTTATCAGCGGAAGCTGCTGATAACATACGAGGGGACGAGGAGCGGGCGGGGCCCTGTGAAACCCTGGCCGCGCCCAGCTCGCCCTTGCAAACAGGAAAGCGTGTAGCGAGAAGCGTGCACAGCGAGTGGTGGGCGGGCCCGGGGTCTCGAAGGTGGCTGTCGCCTGGCACAGCCACCCCTAGAATGAAGCGCTGCCTCTCACGTCCGATCGGGGGACGCTGGGAAGGAGGCGAGAAGCGGCTCCCTGCAAAGCGCCCTCCAGAACGCAGACCTGGCCGCGGCCCCCGGCACCGCCCGGCCCGTGACCCAGGGAATGGCAGGCGGGCACGCTCCCAGCCCAAGCCCCAGAACGGAAGCACTCTAAAGCCCGAGGTCAACGCGGCCATAATTTACTTATTTAATGTATCTGAACTGATGTCAGAGAGGAAAGGAGGGAGAGAGAGAAAATCAAGGATGAGAGAGAATCCTGGATCGGCGGCCTCCTGCACGCCCCACACTGAGGGTCAAGCCTGCAACCCGGGCCTGGGCCCTGATGGGAATCGAACCCTGACCTCCTGGTTCCTAGGTCGACGCTCAACCACTGAGCCTCGCCAGTCGGGCAAAGTGGCCATAATTTGAATTGTCAGAAGAGGGAAACCTTGTCACCGTCTTGACGTCCCCTGGCTGATTTTTTTATTCCTGGATCCTTCCTAAGGAAAATAACAGGCCTGCGCCCTTTGACCCAGCCTCCAAGGAAGGTGTAAGTGGGAGGGGCTCCCCCACCTCCCCTCTCCCCTCAGTGCCTCCCCTGTGGTGCACCCCGCCCCTGCCCCCTGGGCGTGCCAGGAGGGGACGGAGGCGCTGCCTCTCTCTGGCAGCACCCCTGGCTGAGCTGTGAGCCAGACACCGCTTCCAGGCGAAGTGGCCCTGGTGGGCAGCTCGGGCTCGGCTCAGCCGATCCACGGATCGCAAGTCCTGCGTTCCCTCGGACGGACGAGGCTCTGGTCTGCCACACCTTTCCGCGCTCGGCCTAGGATATTGTTTAGAGAAAGAGTAGAAGGGAGGGAGGAGGGGAAGGAGGGAGAGGGGAGAGAGAGAGAGAGAGAGAGAGAGAGGAACATTGACGTGAGGGAGATGCATCGATGGGTTGCCTCTCACATGCCCCCACCGGGACTGGGGACTGAACCTACAACCGAGCTGCGTGTCCCGGATGGGGATCGGCCCCGAGACCCTTCGGGGCCTGGGCCGGCGCTCTAACCCCTGAACTCGCTGAATTGTTTCCGCCCGCCGTCCCCGTGAGACCCGAGGCCTCCGAACGCCGCCTCCACGGCTGCCCGCGCCCGCGCCTCTCGCACGCGGACAGAGCGAAACCTCCCAGGGGCGCCGCGCAAGGCTCCTGGCCCGACGCCGCCGACTGGCGGGTACTAACCGGCTGAGTTCCCTTTGCCCGGGGACCCTTTCTTCCTTCCCACGCGACCTGAGCGGACACGCACCGGGGCGGCGTCAGAGGACACTGCACCCACCCGTCCTCAGGACTCGCTCGCAGTAACCGCCGCGGGGAAGAGGCCCTCGTCAAACACTCATCCTCGGCTCCTCCAGCACCCTCCGAGGCAACACTTCCGTCTTCGTGTGCGACGGACGCTGCCACACCACGCCGGCTGCCTGTTCCCTGATGGTGGCAACTGGGCGTCAAGTCCTTCACCCCAAAGTGTCTAATACCCACGGCAGGTGGGCGTCGCTCCTTCGGTAACTGGTCCCCAGGAGTTGGGGGGAGGGGCTGCCTTTTGGATCTAAAAGTGAAGACCCACACATTTCCGATTGCTCCGCCACGGACCACTTTCTCTGTGCCCCGTCTGCGCTCTGTGCCCCCCGCTAAGAGAGGCAGATCTAGGGGTGGGGGGATGGAGGGGCAGGGCCAGAACTTGGAAAGACAGCTGGATCTCGGTTTCCACGGTACTGAGTCCCAATGAACCAGCAAGTCTCAGAAAGGCAGGAGGAGGAGCGGGCTGCGTGCGCCCCTGAGCCGGAGGCTGTGTGGAGCCTGCGGGACGTGGCAGGGGCCGAAGGACCCTCCCCTCCTGGCCAGTGGCCCCGCAGCCTCGGGCCCCAGCTCAGAGCTCCTGCTCGGGGCCTGGACCCTGCCCCTCGCCTTCGAATTACAGCACCTGCCCCTCTGTGAGCCGCCAGCTTCTTCCAGGAACCGGCACAAACTAAACTCTTCATCATGCTTTGTTGAAGGTTGAGTGAATGAGTGCGTGGATGAATGAATGAATGGATGAATGAATGGATGAGTGGATGAGTAGATGAATGAATGGATGAATGGATGAGTGAATGCGTGGATGGATGAATGGATGGATGGACGGATGAGTGGATGAATAAATGGATGAATGGATGAGTGAATGCGTGGATGGATGGATGGATGGATGGATGGATGGATGGATGGATGGATGAGTGGATGAATAAATGGATGAATGGATGAGTGGATGAGTGGATGGATGAATGGATGAATGGATGAGTGGCTGCGTGGATGGATGAATAAATGGATGAATGGATGAGTGAATGCGTGGATGGATGAGTGAATGCATGGATGAATGGATGAGTGGATGCATGGATGGATGAATGGATGGATGAGTGGATGAATAAATGGATGAATGGATGAATGGATGAGTGAATGTGTGGGTGAATGGATGGAGGAGTGGATGGGTGACTTTTTCCTGCGTTCAGCCTCTTTGTGGAAACTTTCTCGCTTTCTAAGTGGTAGGCAATGGGGCGGCCACGTTGCCCGCAGCCCTCCCGCCTTAGCTTTGCATGCCCGTGGGGTGTGGACATCCTTTTGAACGTCAGCGGTGGCAGAGGTGCCGTCCCTCCCCAGAGCGGAAAGCCCCAGCGACTGGACCGGGCTCCGTGTGGTTTCCGTGACCCACATCTGCAGTGTCTCAGCACTGGCACCCTGCGCAGGGCCGCGCCCACATCCCACAGCCTCTGTGAGCATCTCCATGGCAACAGCACTCTGTGGTCCCCCTGCTCCTCACCTCGGGCTCATCCTCAGGAAACAGGAGGATCCGATGTCATCAAAGTCGCAGCAGCGGAACGCAGGTGGGCGGACGCCGGCGCCTCCGAGTCCAGCAGGAGGTGCCAGCCTAGGACGCGAGCGTGCGGACAGCTCCGGGCGCTTCTCGGCGTGTGTCTCCCGGTGGTTTTGCTCACGGGAACCACATGGTCAGCCAGGCTCACTTCCTCTCACTCAGCTTTCCCGTCACAACTCTGAAAGGTCTGGGGCCGCCGCCCCGCACCCCGACTCTGGGAGTCTGGTTTCCGTGGGAAGCAAGTCCGGCTGTGACCTGTCAGCACTTCCTGGGCGGGTGCGCTTTCCCCAAAGTCTCAGCCTCTCCTGCACCTCCCCAGGTTCTAACGCTCCGCCTTCTGATTCCATCGGCGTCTAACCCGCGCCCCGCTTCTCAGAAGGCCTCTCAGCCCCTCGCCCGCCAACGCGGCGCACAGTTAACACCCGGAGGGGGCGGGCGGTGCCCTGGCTCTGCCTCCACAAGGCCCGGCCTCCTTGGGCGCGGCCCCCAGGCAGAGAGGCGGCCCTTCCCCAGGTCCTGTGGACAACACACCCAAGAAGTCAGCTTCCTCACCCCCAGAAAGACAGAGCCTCCGATGGGCCCCCGATTCCCATGGGGCCTGCCCCCTCCCTCAGCGTCCACCTCGGTTGACGGGCCGCCACATCCTGGAGGAAGGACTGAGACGAGCACGCTGTACGGGGTACCCGGCTTCAGCCTCCGTCCATCCGTCCGGCCGAGGTCGGGCTCTCCTGCCTGGTGGCCTGTGCTCCGGGGTGACCGGTCACCTTTCTGGGCTCCGCCACTCAGACGAGGAAAAGCAAGAGGCCCGCACCCTGGGCGGCGCTGTGTGAAGACTCCCCATGGCGGCGGCGAGGCCTCAGAGCCGGGCAGGAGACCGGCCACGCACCGCCTGCTGCCCGCTTCCCCACCTCCCTCCACGGCCTCCATCCTCCCTTTCAGCTCAGCTCAGCCCAGCTCCTGGGAGCAGGTTCCTAACTCCCTTTCACCGCGGGGAGGGGCCGCTGCGGGACAGCTGACCGGAGGCCGCGCAGTTCCCCGGACCCCGCTCTCGGTCCCTCGGAAAACATTCAACCGCGGCCAGGCTGCGCGCACGGAAACGGCGCCCCCCTCCTCCTGCCGTGCCCCCCTCCAGGGCCTTTGCTTTTAACTCCACACGGACGGAACCTTACTTCTTGTGAAAACATCTGCACCCCGACCACAGGGCCCGAGGACCAGCCCCGCAGCCGCTGCCATGTCACACATGCAGTGTCACACGCATAGACATGCCAGCACACACACACACACACACACACACACACACACACACGCTCAGGGACGGGAAGGCAGCCGAGTGGGCTGCCAGATGATAGCCAGGGGCACTTCTTACTTGGGGGTGCTCCTCACGGCATCGCCCACAGACCACACGGGGCCTGGAAGGCCCAGGGCCTGGGATTGGGGAGCAACAAGAAGGGGGGGGAGGGTGGGGCCGGGGTTAACTAGATGCCTCAGGTTAAACATACATTTTGCCCTAAAACTGGTGACAGTGGAAGTCAAGGTGTGTTTCTGGGTTTGAATGGCCGGGAATTGTGTGAAGCATCTTATGGGCACCCCGTGGGAATGACGCACGTCCGAGGTATTTCAGAACTGAAGGCAATTGCAGCCAAATGCCCATGAGCGGTGACTCCACCGAGCTGTGAGGTCCATAGGTGTCCCTGTGTGTATATACACATTGATTTCAGAGAGGAAGGGAGAGGGAGCGAAGGAGAGAAACATCAATGAGGAGAATCACTGATCAGCTGCCTCCTGCACGCCCCACGCTGGGGATCGAGCCCACACCCCAGGCCTGCGCCCTGACCCCACGGAATCGAACCGTGACCTCCTGGTTCCTAGGTCAATGCTCAACCACTGAGCCACACCGGCCGGGCTCTTTATTTATTTATTTATTTTAAGAGAGAAAGAGGGAGGGAGAGGGAGAAAGAGAATCATGGGTTGGCTGCCTCCTTCACACCCCCGACTGGAGATCGAGCCCACAACCCCATGTGCCCTGTCCAGGGGTGGAACCAGCGACCTTTCGGTGCAGGGCTGAGTCCCCGTCTTACCTGAGGCCACCGTGTAGCAAGGACATGCCGTGAATCTGGGGTGTGCGCGCTTTGATGGGGGCCTCGGGGGCGGGGACGGTCGCCGTGAGTTTGCAGATGACCTCTACGAATGGCATGCGTTAGAGAGTGCGTCCCGTAAACATTCACGTTTACTCAAACCACGCGGACGGTGTCCAAGTTCCCAAGCAAGACGAGCCGTGCGAGCCCCGGAGCATGCACCCGATGCCCCGCCCTGTTGCTACGATTATCGGTGAGGTTGGCGGCCCCACAGGCAAGCGTCCGGCCCAGAGAGTGAGTCACCTTGTCTCCCACCTGCTCGTCACAGGAGGGTGAGTCTGCTGGGGGCAGGAAGACTCCTGTGGCAGGAACTTTCCCTCCCCCAGGGACCAGTCCTCCAGGGACCCCAGGGAGGGGACCCCAGGGAGGGCGGTGGGGGGTATGGGCTTCCCCCGCCCCCCCCCTCCCCCAGTGCTGTCTCACCCCAGGGCGCCATGGTGAGCTTCCATCCAATGAGTAAACCCTCTCGGGGCTGCCCCTGCAGAGCATCAGGTTCCCCGGGGACCCACCCCCACGATGCGGTCCCTTGAGTCCTGATGCTGAGTGTAAGTGACACATCCCCCCAGGGCAGGCCAACACAGGGACAGAGGTGATGTCAGCAACCCACGGGCTGGGCTCGCCCCCCTCGGCCCCTTCCCCTAGTCCAGCCAGGGTTTCCCCGGCCTCTCGGGGTCGGGGCTCCGCGGTCCTTCGTGCCTGAGCTACAGGTGCCGCTGCCTCTGCTCGGGGCGGCCCCGTCGCCGCCCGCCTGCCGTCCATCCATGGGCAGCTCATGATGGAGTTCGCATCCGCACGGCGGCCACAACGGGCAGGCCGAAGGCTGCTTTTGCCGGAAGCTTTTTTAAAAGCCGCCTCATCAGAGCTCTCCTGGGTAAACGGATGCCACCTTGCACAGAGCCGGGTTCTGGGAGAGGCCGTGCCTTACCATCAGGTAAACCGTCCTTCCCCGCTGCCCGCCCGTGGGCATCGGCCCCCAGGCAGCCGCAGCTGTTCCGGGACCTGGACTTCCACTCCCGCCGTGGAGTTAGTTTGTATGGGATGCTGATGTCCGAACCCGCTGCCCCGTCGGAGGCATTTGCTCTGCAGAAACCCCCTCAATTTCCCACCCACCGCTTCACCAGGCGTTTCCAGGGCAGGGGGCCTGTTCAGGCTGCCTCTGTGACTGACAGGTCTGGGCAAGGCTGCCTGGAAGGTGGGCGGAGCCCCAGGGCTCAAGGTGCTTCGGGAACCAAAGGGCCTCCAGGTGACTCAGCCGAGGGTCAGAAGAGGTCACACCTGGCTTCCTAGGTCCGGTCCGGGGCGGCCATCTGAGCCCTGGGCCCCCAGCCCCCAGCCGCCCTGGAGTGAAGGAGCTGGTGGTGTACCAGAGAGGAAGGCTTTGGGCCGAAAGCGACAGAAGCTAACCACAGCGGCTTAAACAAGGGACTCGTCTTTCTGGTTCGGTGGCCCCGTTCTGAGAGTTCGTGGCCTGTCCCTCCTGCTCACCCTGGCGGAGCGCCCCACCTCGCACATCTGTGTTTGTTTTAGCCGGGGGAGGAGGAAGCCAGCCACAGCTGTTTTCAGAAACTCTAAGCAAATGCTGCTTCCTCGTACCCTCCGGGCCCGCACCGTGCCAAGGCGACCGCTGCTGGCTGGAAGGGAGCTCCGTGTGGTCGAGGGGGCTTGGGAATGGGGCTGAGACCTCCAGCCTGGAGCACCCCGCCCCCCGCCCGCAGGGGAGGCCTGTAGCACAGGGTCAGGGTTCAGAGCCAGGAGCTGAGTCCTTCCAGGAATGATGGAGCCGTGCCCAGCCGGGTCCCACTGCAGCGGGCACCCACCCAGTTGGAATGGGACCCTGGGGCTTGAGGAAAACCGTGATCTTTGGCACCAGAATCAGCCAACTAAGGGGGAGGACAAGAAAAAGGCCAAGTGAGCATCTGCTGGGCATTGCATTAAGAATTTATCTGGGGCCCTGGACAGTATGGCTCAGTGGTTGAGCACCGTCCCACGCACTAAGACATCACAGGTTCGATTCCCAGTCGGGGCACAGGCCCGGGTTGCGGCCTCCATCCCCAGGGTGGGGCGTGCAGGAGGCAGCCGATCCGTGACCCCCTCTGATCACTGATGCCCCCTCCCTTCCTCTCTCTAAACATCAATAAAAAATATATTTTAAGGTCGATGTGTCTCCCACACCAAAGGCACAATCCAGGACAGACACCTCGCCCAAGACGGCAGGCCTGCAGGTGGTAACAAACACGAGAAAAGATGCCCACCCCCTATACCCTCAGGGGGATGGGAATCAACCCGTTCAAAGGGTGAAACTGTGAAGTCGGTGCACCAAGAAACAGATGAGCATATGCACGTGTGAAACCCCCAAAACCTTAAAAAATACGCCATCGGCCAAAGTCAACATGTGGAAGAGAGACAGGAGCACTCAACCCGTTTCTTTCCTAGTTCGGAGTTCAAACACACGGACCGCAGTTAGCAGGGCAGGTACAGGGGTCAAAATAACTCAAGATGACTCCACGGTGGCAACGTCCAGGTAAGTTACAGGCAGGAGCGCTCATCCCGGGGCGCAGGGCGGGAGGCCGGGGGGCTGCCTAGAAAGCGAGCCGTTTTGGTTCTGAACCCTCGCCGCCGCTCAGAATATTTTTCCCTAATAATGTGCATGAGGGCTTTTGTCACTGAAAAAGCTATTTTTGAATCACCGGGCATCTTTCTGCCAGGGAAGGAGACAGCTGAGGGATGAAGTCCGTGCAAATCTGTCTAAAAGCCTCATCACAGATGCGAATCACACAGCATCGCTGGCAAGAAGGCAGCTTCGCAAACCGAAACGCCTCGAAGTTTGGCTCAAATGGCTGGCCTTCCTCAGGGCGCTCCTCGGAGCCCTCCTCATCAGACGCACCACCAAGTTCAGATGAGAAAGCCGCACCTGTGATTGGAGGCAGCTGCAGCCTCCGACAAGGACGAATTGCCGGTAATGACGTCAGGGCTGTGAATTCACAGGCCACGCGTCTCCTACATGGGCGGCTCTCGGCGCTGTCCCTAGACGGACGCCCTCGTCTCGGCTGCTCACGTACCGCATCCTCCCGTCACCTGTCCGCCATCGTGTTCCCGAGCTGTACCATGTTCATTAGCGCCGTGACGTGCAGGTGGAGGGATGAAGGTCTCGGGCCGTGGTCGGCAAACTCATTCGTCAACAGAGCCACATAGCAACAGGACAATAGAAATTTCTTTGGAGAGCCACATTTTTTAAACGTAAACTTCTTCTAATGCCCCTTCTTCAAAAATAGACTCGCCCAGGCCGTGGCATTTTGTGGAAGAGCCACACTCCAGGGGCCAAAGAGCCGCATGTGGCTCGTGAGCCGCGGTTTGCCGACCACTGACTCTAGTTGATGGCATGGGGATTTCCCTGACCCGTCTCCATGGGCGACGCTGGCCTGAGCTTCAGGCTGGGCTACGGCAGAGAAAGAGGCAGAGCTGACTGTTCACTCCAGGCAAACGGAGAGTCCGCACTTGGTTAACGGCAGGGGCTCCAGCTGCTGCCGCTGGGGCAAACCCCGACCTAGCAGGGGTCCCTTCCTTGCTGCACGTTGGGGGTTCCGGGGGCTGCAGGCCTGGGGCTGGGGGTTGTGCGCTGTCTCCTGCACCCTCGGCACCCGGTCCCTTGGCCTGTCTGAGCTCTCGGTCCTCCTTCCGTGTGGCCGGCCCTGGGCACACATCGCCTTTCTACAAGGAAGGTGTCGCGGCACGCGCCCCTTGGTCCTGCTCCACTGCGCCAGCCGTTGGGCCGCGTCCCTCTGCCAGGAACCGGACCCCCTGGATGCCGGGCATGAGAAGACCTGGGAAGTCGGGCATGTAAGAGCGTCTTCATTGCAGCCATGCCGACAAGGAGCGATTAGGGAAAGCGGACTTCACAGCAGTCCTCGCCAACACGGCAGCGAAACGGGAGCCAGAGCAAGCCCAACAGCCACGCCTGGTCCGTGGCGCAGCTGCCCCAACGCGGCCCGGCAGAGGAGCCAGGGTCTGAGCCCCGGCAGAGGAGCTGTGCCCACGGAGCCGCCTCGCCAGGCAGCAGCCTCTCACTGGCTCGGCGGCAGCCGTCCGCGCACACACAAGCCCACGCAACAGAGGCGTCACGCCGAACAGCCACCTGTGTCTGGGCTGCAGGGAGGCGCGCTTGCGCAGCGCAGGGCTTGCTGTGTGCATCCTTGCTGTTGCGTACGGCAAATCAGCCTTAGACACCCCGATCAGGATTCCCACCCTCCACCGGGCCTTGGACATCAGGCGTACTCCAATCAGGGCTCCCACAGAAGGTACTTTACTTTCATAGTCAGGAGACAAAAAGGGATCCTTTTTTAAAATACATATATTTTTTATCGATTTCAGAGAGGGAGAGAGAGGGAGACAGAGAAACATCACTGATGAGAGAGAATCATGGATCGGCTGCCTCCTGCACGCCCCGCACTGGGGATGGAGCCCACAACCCAGGCCTCTGCCCTTGACCGGGAATCGAACTGTGACCTCCTGGTTCATAGGTCAATGCTCAACCACTGGGCCACGCCGGCCGGGCAGGGATCACGTTTTTAAAAACCATAGTCCAATAGATGACTCCAGTTCACAGAATCACGGTGTGATGTCCTCCTACCCTCTCCTGGGACTCGGGGCGATGCAGAGAAACAGCCTGGCCCTCAGGGCGCCCTGCGGCCTCACAGCGTCACTGGGACTCAGGGACGGACCTGCCACAAGTCTCTCCTTCTATCCCCGCACACAGCAGGCGCGCAGTGGGCATTTGGGGTGCAAGCATGCGAGACGCGTCTGCTCTCTGCTCTCTGCTCCGCGGGTGTCAGGGGAGTGGGGGGGAGGGGGGCGTCAAGCACTACGACGGCAGCGTTGACACCCCCCTGGGACTTGGGGAGCCTCCTAGAGCGTGGAGCCAGCGGGGAAGAGGCAGCCCCACCATCCCAGCCCCGGGAAACAGCCCAGAACCGGAAAGAGGCACCGGAAACGCCCGTGAGCTGGGCAAGAGGCTCCTGTCCTCAGTCTGCAGGTGCCGCGTCAGGAGACCGAGCACAGGCGTGTGGCCGCCAAGCTCCTCCCCCACTTGTGTCTGCACCTGCCGGGGGCCGGCTGGCTCTGGGAGAAACCGTCGGTGGGCCGGCGGCGGGTGACGGCTCCGTGGGTTTGCCTGTCCCGGTAACACCTGCGCTTCCCCTGGCCGCTGGCTGCACCCACGGCACCCCTCTGAGCATTGCGGGTGACCAGCTGGCCGGGAGGGAAGGGCTGTCAGGTAGGAAGTGCGTCTCTGCCCAGGAAGTCTGCCCTCGGACCCCGGCTCCCCACCCGGGAACCCAGCGCGCGAGACTGTAAAGCTGACCCCACCGCCTCCCCGCCAGCTGGGCCGGCCCCTCTCCCACCTCAGACGGAGGGCCGCCAGGGGTGGTGGGGCTTCTGTGCCCTTGAAAGTGAAGGGCGCGCCCTTCTGGCCGCCTCCTTTGTCCCTCTCACCACCTAAGAGAGGCTCCGAGGCTCAAACACCAGTCCCTGGTTTCCCAAGACTTGCCTCCCAGCCCCAGTCCCCTCTAGCGCTGGAGACACGACTTCGGGGGGGCGGGGGGCGGGGCTGGCTGTTTTGATGGGAGCCATTCATCACCGGCGGGATCAGACCGCTGCTCCGGCCAGGATTTATGGAGCCCTGTGCGCCGGGAATGAATTTAACTCCCAGGGGCCGACGCGGCATTAAAAGATTTGGCCGCCGCACCTGTGGCATCCGAGCCGGTGGCAGCTGAGCCCGGAGACTGGCTGGAGCCCCGCGCGCCCGCCCCAGCAAGGAGGAAGCGTGGCGAGTTCCCTGTGAAACCCCGTGACGTTGCTGTAGGACCATGATTTAGCTCGTAATGAACTCAACGACAACACGGAATACTTAAAACAATAAAAAATAAAAATAAATTCAAAAAAACGACGGCACGGACTCCCAGCGCTTTCCGTCCGTTTTCCGTGTGTGTGAGTTTTAGTGACTACTCACGAAGACCCTCTGCCCAGGATCTGGTGCCCACGCAGCTGGGTTCTCAGGGGCCCCTGCTGGACCGCACTGCTCACCCACACTGTCACCCCCAGGTCCACGTTGTCCCCCCAGATCCACACTGCCCCCCCAGACCCACACTGTCACCCCCAGACCCACACTGTCCCCCCCAGACCCACACTGTCACCCCCAGACCCACGCTGTCCCCCCCAGACCCACGCTGTCCCCCCCAGACCCACGCTGTCCCCCCCAGACCCACACTGTCACCCCCAGACCCACGCTGTCACCTCCAGACCCACGCTGTCCCCCCCAGACCCACGCTGTCACCTCCAGGTCCACGCTGTCCCCCCCAGATCCACGCTGTTACCCCCAGACCCACGCTGTCCCCCCAGACCCACGCTATCACCCCCAGACCCACGCTGTCCCCCCCAGATCCACACTGTCACCTCCAGATCCACACTGCCCCCCCAGATCCACACTGTCCCCCCCAGATCCACGCTGTCCCCCCAGATCCACGCTGTCCCCCCCAGATCCACACTGTCACCTCCAGATCCACACTGCCCCCCCAGATCCACACTGTCCCCCCCCAGACCCACGCTATCACCCCCAGACCCACGCTGTCCCCCCCAGATCCACACTGTCACCTCCAGATCCACACTGCCCCCCCAGATCCACACTGTCCCCCCCAGGTCCACATCATCCCCCCAGATCCACGCTGTCCCCCCAGATCCACACTGTCACCCCCAGACCCACACTGTCCCCCCCAGATCCACGCTGTCCCCCCCAGGTCCACGCTGTCCCCCCCAGGTCCACGCTGTCACTCCCAGGTCCACACTGTCACCCCCAGATCCACGCTGTCCCCCCCAGGTCCACGCTGTCCCCCCCAGGTCCACGCTGTCACTCCCAGGTCCACGCTGTCACCCCCAGATCCATGCTGTCACCCCCAGACCCAGGCAGGTGCACACAGAACAGGGATGTCACTGGTGCTAAAGGCCATTTCTGGGTTCAGGCCCCCGAGAGCCCGCAGCACCTCATGGCGTTCCCCTGGCAGCACCCACGGAGCCCCAGCGTCAGCCAGCAGCGGCGCCTCCATCCCTCCATCGAAAGGAAGCCTCCAGCAAGAGAGGCCACGGGCGGGGCTCAGGCAGGGCCGCCCTGCCTCCCGCGCACCCAGGGCTGGGCCACAGCTGGGAGCCAGCCGCCCCCCAGCCCCCGGGAAACTCGTCCCGGGAGACACCGGGCGGGGGAGTCCCCTGCTGCCCCCTCCAGGCTGTAACCGCACAGAAGGGGCACCAGGAAGGAGGTGTGGGGGGGGGGGGGACAGTGGCGGCGCTGGGACCTCCACGCGAGACGCCAGCTGTGTGCCTGTGGCTCCTGGGAACCCGGCTCCGGGCACCCTACCCGGACCCAGTCCCACTGAGCACCACAAAGCACGTCTCAGCGCAGGACGCACACAACCCTGAGCCCGCCCCACCTTGACCCAGATACTGAATGCAGCCTCGCCTCCAGCTCAGCGAGGCTCTGGGCAAGGCCTCGGGGGCGGGGGAGGGGCGAGAGGGGGGGAAGAGGGGGAGGGAGGGAGGGGGGCTTCCACACAAGGACGCGCTCGCGTGGACAAGTCAGGGCAACGGGCTAAGGGAGGCAGCACTGAGGCCACACGGCCCGTCGGGGGAGGACACGGGACACGGGGTCCGGTCCCCCTGCAGGCCCGATGGCACAGGGAGGGAGGCACGCCGTCCCCCAGGCCCCTCGAGGCCCGCGTCACTGGGCCCCTGGCGCACAGTAGGGCAGGGGCGCCAGCCACCAGCCTTCACCCTTGCGAGCCCAGGGCAACGGAAAAGACCACAGCCACGCCCCCCAGCGCACCACACACTCAGCAAAAACGAATTGAGGGCGAAGGGCGAAGGGCAGGAAATGTCAAGGACAGTGATCTCCAAGGCAACCAGGGAACCGAAAGCCTCAGGCTCAGAACCCAGCACCCTGCCCTGCCCCCTCCCCCCACCCCCAGCCCTTCAGAGCCCCCGGCAGGCGAGCCTGTGGCATGGACATGGAGCCATCTCCCCTCCCCCAGCATCAGCACCCCTCCCTCACCCCATCCCCAGGACTACCCCCCCCTCCCTCCCTCCCTCCCTCCCTCCCTCCCAGGAAAGCCAGGGGGGCTGTGAGAGAGCTGGAGGCAGGGAAGGGCAGACCCTGGAGACTCTGTGATGTCCGCCGCCAGCCCTCCCGGCAAGCCTGGTTCCACACTCCAGGCGGAGCACTGCGGGGGTGGGGGGTCTGCGGCCTGGACCCTGACCTCGGGCCATTGTGCTGCCCATTCTGAGAGGGGCAGTGGGCAAGGTGACTGCTGGGACCGAGGGGAGGTGGAGACCTGAAGCACTCGCATCCAACCCAGGCCTGTGCCCTGACCAGCAATCGAACCCTGACCCCCTGGTTCGTAGGTCGACGCTCAACCGCTGAGCCGCAGGGGCCCGGCGTGACTTCTGGTCTCTGAAACATTGCTTGTCCGTGAAGTGAGCTCATTACTCAGGGACCTGGGCTGCCCAGCGCGGCGTCTGCTCACGCCGGGCTCCGAGCATGGTGCGTGTGTGCAGAGCCTCCGTGTCCTGTTCCCCGCACTGGCTGCCATGGGGGGGTCCCTCAGAGGAACTGTGTGTGTCCCAGAGGCTCTCCCGCCCCTGCTCCCCCTTTCTCCAGGCGCCCTGCCCTCTGAGGGCCCTGGACACACCCCTGGGCCTGAGCATCCCCGGAGGCCCCGCCCACTCCCCCAAAGCCACCCACCCTGAGAGTCACCCCCACAGAAGAGAGCTGCCCCCAGTCTCCTGCAAGCCTGCAGTGGCTCCGATTAAATACAAACTGCCGTCGAGCCAATCAATCAATCAATCGAAGGGTGGCCAGGCCCCGCCGCTGCCTTCCTCGCTCTCTTCTCCCCGCTGTTCCCAGACCAGTGGCTCCGGACCTGCAGGTTTCGTTGACTAAAGCCTTGACATAGCCCTTGAATTAAAACAAGAACTTGCCCAAGAGCTAGACCCTCTGGCCCGGCCCCGCCGGCCCCGTGACACCCCTTCCACCTGGCGCCATCGGCCAGGGCATTCCAACGTCTGAGTGAGCATCCCTTCTTGTCTGGCAACCACGGCGGCTGCCACGACCGCGGGCCCACCGCGAACACGGCCACAGGGACGCTCTGTGTCTCCGCGGGAAGAGGGCCGTGCTCCGTGTGGCTTGTTTTCTGGCCTGAAATGCCCTCTGCCCGCCTCCAAGTCCTGGTGGTCCGGCACCGAGGCCGGTCCCCTCCCGCAGCCGCTGCAGCGCACACCCGCCCCTCCCCGCCTCGGGCCAGCCTCCCTGCCCGTCCTTCCAATCAGCATTTAATCGCCAGGCTGCCGGTTGGCTCCGGGGTCTCGAGTGGGCTGCTCCGGTCTCCTTGTGGGATCGCGTGGGCAGGCCCGTCTTCACGTCTGTTGCTCTTCCCGGGTCCTGCCCAAGAGGGACTCGGTGTCCTCAGTGGTCGGTTCACTAGATCTTCGCCGACCTCAGGCTACCGGCCGGATGGGCACCGAGGTAGTGCCGCCTAGACAGTCCAGGTGAAGGTCACGGTGGAACAGCACACAGCGCCCCGGCCGGCCACGGTCAGGCCACCGTCCACCAGCAAGCTGGGGCCCTGCCCCCGCCCGGAGCCCAGCCCCTCTGGCCGCCGCAGGAAGAGCCTCGCGTCCGCAAATGGAAGCAGCCATCCTCTCTTGCGGCCTCTTGCCCCTGGAGCCCAGCACCTGCGCCCAGCCTCGCAGGGCCGCCCGCTCCCGCCCACTCCGATCGTGCCTGGGAGTCGGGAGGTTGCCTGCGTTTCCGAGGAAGAGGCGCCGCGGCATTCGGATGAGCCGCCCTGCGCCGTGATTAGCAGCAGCCCGCTCCAGAGAGGCTGTGGCTGCACGTGTGGCTGAGGAGTGTCTCCCAAGAACGACTAGATGAAGATCGGATTCTGGAAACACGGGATGGAATAGCATTCAGCCTCGTAGACGGAGCTCTGCCTTCGCAACAGCACAGACGCACGCGGAGGACGCGGAGCTAGTGGTACAAGCCAGGCACCGAGCGTGGGGAACCTGCATGATCTGACTCACATTGGGATCGGTGAAAACCAGATGCAGAGAAGCAGAGAGCAGAGCGGTGGTTACCGGGAGGGCGGGGGGGGGGGGGTGCGGGGGGGAGGAATGTAGGTCAAAGGGACAGAGCTGCAGTGATGTGGGGCGGGCAGGTCTAGAGAGCTAACATGCAGCAGGCACTTAGAGTTGATCGGACCCTTGAATACCTGAAACTTGCTGAGACTGGATTTCAGGAGCTCGCATCACAAAAGAAATACACCAGCCCAGGCGGCGTGGCTCAGGGGTTGGACGTCGACCTATGAACTAGGAGTTCACAGTTCGATTCCCGGTCAGGGCACAGGCCCAGGTGGCGGGCTCCATCCCCAGTGGGGGGCATGCAGGAGGCAGCCAATCCATGATTCTCTCTCATCACGGATGTTTCTCTCTCTCTCCCTCTGTCTCCTCTCTGAAGTCAGTAAAAACGTATTTAAAAAAAAAAAAAACAAAAGAAACGGGCCTGCTCCGTGAGGAGGCTGTGCTCCTCGGCGTGGCTGTCCGCATTTCGCGGGTACGGTAGGTCCTCGGTCACCTCGGAGATCCGTTCCTACGGCGATGTAACGCGATTTTCGCCCTAAGTCGGAACCCACCTACAGAATCACTTTGTCACTCACGTGGAGCACGTACCCAGCAGTAATGAAGTGACACAGTAAAAAAAACTTAAAGGAAAGATAACAATGCCTGACCTTTACTTGTGGTAAATAATAAAAAACATAAAGCACATACGTACAGACGTCGAAATTTTTTTATAAGTAAATGGGAGATGGTGACGTACCCCGAGTCCGACGTACCCCAGGACTGCCTGCACGTGTGCACTGCACACCTTAGGGATACGCAATTTTTTTTAAAAAAATTAAAAGTGAAAGACGCATCTCCCGGGAGAGTGCGTGACCTCCTGAGGCGGCCCGGCCAGTAGGTTTGCATCCGAGTCGAGTCGGGAAGGACGGGCAGGGCTGGCCGTCTCCGGGGCCGCTGAGACCCACAGGCAGAGCCCGCGGGGGCCTGGGGGCTTCCTTCTCCACCCCGCCGATCCCGCCGGTGTGGCCGGCATTTCCCGTGCTCCTGGTTTCCGTGGCCCTTCACCCGCTCAGCCGTCATCTGTGCCGCGTCCTGGCTGGCACCGGGGGCGAAGCCGAGCAGGCCCGGGACGCGCCCTCGGGGCTCCCACGGGGAGGTGCGCTGAGCGGTCGCTGCCTGACGGGCCGTCCAGGTGACACGGGGGCTCGCTGGCCTGTGGCCGGCAGACTTCCTGGTCGGGTCACCGACCGTGAAACGCGAGGAAACAGGCTTGCTGCAATCACGTCCTTCCGCTACAGGCCGTTGGCGTGTCCTTGAAATGTGTTTTAAATGACACAGTGTGTCAGACATACGACTGTCACGCCAGTAACATGACCAACAGCCGCGGAAATGCCTGCAGACGGGGGAGCGCAGGCCTGACTCCACGGCCCTGCTTCTGGAGACGCCCGAGGGCATTTCTGCGCAGCGCCGGGCACCGAGCCGGTCGGCAGGCAGCGGCCCGGGCTCGGGCTCAGGAGTGCGGGCGGTTCTCCTCGCGACCTGCCGTGGGCAGCAGCGTGGGGGCTGAGCGCAGGCCAGAGCCATCCCTGGGGGTAAAGTCCAGTGTGGCCAGGGCCCCGGGCGAGGCGGCAGCTGCGGGGGCCGGAGGGCGGGCTCGGCCCAGGAGGGTCAGCGGCTGGGCCTGAGAACCAGCCTGACGCGGCTCACACCCGCAGGAAGCCGGGGTGAGCGCCCACGGGTCCAGGTGCTATTCAAACAAGACGCAGCCGCCACCGGCACCAGCGCTCCTTCCACGGCAAACGTTCGCCCGCGCGGCCGGTGACGCGGGAGCCGGGTCCCATCGGCATCTGTGGCCACCTCGGAGGGAGGGGGCAGGGGCTGACTTCGCCGCGTCCTGTGTGAGGCCTGCGGCTCCCACAGCGGGGTGGGCGCTGGGGGGAGGACCCGGCTGGGCACCGTCCCCACCGTGGGCGACACCCGCCTCTGTCCCCCGAGCCCTCCCCTCTGTTCCCAGGTGACCTTGCTCCTTCGGAAACGGGCTCACCTTTGGGCGTGACCTCGCTGTGCGCCTGGCGTCGGGCGGG
The DNA here is from genome assembly GCA_026230045.1 of Corynorhinus townsendii. Classification (NCBI taxonomy): domain Eukaryota; kingdom Metazoa; phylum Chordata; class Mammalia; order Chiroptera; family Vespertilionidae; genus Corynorhinus; species Corynorhinus townsendii. Next base: position 168,764,437 of record JAPDVU010000007.1, on the reverse strand, counting down.
TGTGTGGGAGAGCCGGGCTCCTCTCCTCCACCTGGAATTACAGTCTCACTCCAACATGGTTCTTCCCGGAGTGGGGGCCGAGCAGCAGGTCCGGGGCCACAGGGAACCTGCGGCTCAGAGGGGTGAGAGCTCGCTCAGCCGGGCTTGCCCAGAGAGCAAGGGCCCGAGGGCGTCTCCAGGCCGGTTCCCCCCATCGAGGGGGCATGTCTGGAAGCACAAAGCCGGGGAGGTAAAGGGCTAAACTTGGTTCAGAGGCCTGGAGGCGGAGACCCCGATTGTGACGTCCCACGGTGCCGGCTCCACCACGTGCTCACGCAGGCGCTCCATGGCGACAGCTGAGGTGGTCCGTCCCAGGTGGTCCCAGCCCGCCCCCGGGCACTGAGCCACGTTCCTCTTTCCTAGCAGGTCACCTGCGGTCCACACAGGGTCCACCTCGGGCAGCACCAGGGTCCCTTCCTCTGGGCCCCCTGCCCTCCTCCCTGTCCCACCTGCTCCGACCTTCCTGGCCCCCGGACACCGCCCCAGTCCCTGGGGGCGGTGACCATTCTCTCTGGCCGCATCCCCAGTGGACAGGTAGGTCTCCCCTGCACCCCGGGGCAGTGCGCCTTTCTCTGACCGGGCCATGGCCCTCCCCGGAGGGCGGGTCTCTGCCGGCGAGCGTCTGTGCCTCCCCCGTGACCACACAAGGAAGGAGGTTGTGGGGTCAGAGAAATCCCCACGAGGTCACACGCCTCACGGCTGTGTGTCCAGAGGGGCCCACGGGCAGGTGAGGCTGTCAGAGAGACGGACTGCTTTCCGTGATTTCACATTTTGGCTCGTTGGTGGGAAAACTGTGCATCTACCCGCAGAATGTTCCCACGGGCGGTCCGTGTCCGCGACTCCTCGCCTGGGCCACGCAGCCGCGCGCGTTAAGCTCATTCTGTTCAAGACAACAGATCGAGAGCCTGTGGGCCGTGCTGACGGCTGTTTTCCGTCGGATTCTGCTGGGTCTTCTTTCCTGACGTCCTCTGGCCGCCTTTGTCCTCACCTGAGGAGTTCCTGGCCTGGGCCCATGGGCATCAAGAGACCCTTGGGACCCCCAGCTACCTGGGCCCTGGGACCCCCAGCTGCCTGGGCCTGGGACCCCCAGCTGCCTGGGCCCTGGGACCCCCAGCTGCCTGGGCCTGGGACCCCCAACTGCCTGGGCCCTGGGACCCCCGGCTGCCTGGTCCCTGGGACCCCCGGCTGCCTGGTCTCTGTAAAATGCATGTTGTTGGGAAGATGAAGCAGCTCCATAACGGAAGCTGCGCCGGCTCAGTGATCACTGGACGGTAGACCTCATGCTGCTCGTCGTGCAGGAACCAAGCTGCCTCGCCGGTGGCTCCCAGGCACCAGCACCCGGAGACCTCATCTCTTGGGGAGCCCAGCCCAGGCCCAGCACAGGGCCTCCGGGAGCTGTTTCTCCCTGGAAGCGGCTCCTCTGGGTCCCGGAGTGCCAGGCCCAGGGTCCAGGGCTGCCTGTGCAGACGTTGTCAGGGACCGAGGGCTCCCGGGCCACCCACCGCCCCCTTCCACCTTTGCACAAAGCCACTTCCCCGTCCGTGAGGCACCTACGGGTCCCCAGTACTTCCTCCTCCACTTTCATTTCCCGTAACTTGTCCCAAGCCACATCCTCTGCGCCAGCAGCTCCCACTTCTGCTAACCTGCACCACTTCCTCCACCCGCCCGTGCCAGGAGCCTGGCCCCACACCTCCAGCCACCAGACCTGCAGGGCTGCAGCTGGGGTGCTGGCAAGGGGTGGGCTCCCCATCGAGTTGGCTGCGTGCTGGAGGCCGGGGGCCTGGCCTGCTCCCTGGGACCTGCTATTCCCACTCCAGGCAAAGGCGACAGAACTCCCGTGGGAGATCCGGGGAGGCAGGGTTAGGGACAAGTTCGGGCCCCAAAAGTGAGGCCCGATGCATAAGCAGGTGTGCTTCCCAGGGAAGTTCTAGGGCTCAGCTTCCCCCCCTTTTGGGCATCAGCCTCCAGAGACGCCCCCTCCCAGCCCCAGCCCGGGCCCTGCACTGGGCTAACCCAGTGTTGAAAGGCAGATGGTTCTCCTGTGGTTTGGCACTCCACCGGCCTAGCAGGTTTCCTTGAATGGTTGACAGTCTCCATGGCAACTGCTAAAGCCCAGCTCACCTGAAAGGCCGGCCCCCAGGGCCAGGCCCAGCTGGCGGGCAGTCTGGCCGCGACTGGCTTTCAGATCCTGAACAAGGTGGTTTTGAGCCGGCATCTTGGCAGGAGGTGAAGACCTTGTTCCTGAAACCAGGTGCCGAGATGACACATCTTCCCCGTGGCCGTTGGGCTTCAGCAAGGGGGGGGGGGGGGGGCTGGGCCTGGGGAGCACTAGGTAGTCGGGGGCCTGATATGGAGGCACCTCAGCCAGGCCGCCTGCACCCACTTCCTGGAGGAACGGGAGCCAGGGGGAGTCGCCCGGGCCCCCCAGGTGGCCTCTGGCTAGGACAGCCCCACAGGAGCGCCCCTGAGCGCGCGGCCGCTTGTTGTCTGGGCTCCGAACACGCTCGCCTCCGCCCTGGCCCGCTGGGCTCAGTGGATGGAGCGTTGGCCCGAGCACGGAAGGGTCCCGGGTTCGATTCCGGTCCAGGCACGGACCTTGGTTGCAGGTTCCCTGGCCCTGGTCGGGTACATGCCAGAGGCAACCAACTGACGTTACTCTCGGTCTCGCCCTCTCCCTCCCACTCTCTCGAATAACCAATGGACCAAATCCTCGGCGAGAATTCACAACAAAATAAAGCAGGAGCCTAAAATGAGGGCCGCACTGCCAGCTTCCCGCTGCCCCCGCCCCCGCCCCTCCCCGCGCGCTGAGGGCCCTCGCTGGAGCCCCTGTCCATGATCAAAGGGTTGTTTCAAGTGCACTGAAGCAGGAAAGGGATTGAGGGAAAGTCACAGCCACGAGGCGTGCCCGGAGGGGGGGGGTGGACGGAGCGCTCCCAGCTGCACGGCCCTGCCAGACACGACAGTGACGGGAAGGAATCGAAGAGAGGAGGGACACGGCGCCCTTCGTCCCTCCCAGGCAAGTCCTTTCTGTTCTCCGCGGCGCCTGCCAGCCCCTCCCCGGCGCCTGCCAGCCCCTCCCCGGGGACCTCCCCGGGGCCCAGGAAGCGGCTTTAGCCAGAGGGCTGGCCGTAGCCAGGTGAGGGTGGCGTCATCGCTTGCTCATGCCCACAACAACCCGAGTGAGTAATGTGACACCGGGACAGGCCCGTCTTCATCACGCAGCCAGCGTTTGCGAGATGGTTACCTGCACGCGTGGGGCGGGGGTTGGGGGGGGGCGCTCCTGGGCTGTGGAGATGGATAATTCTGGGTCCGTGCCCGTTAGCGGAAACAGGATGGACACTAGGCAAACAATGACCTTCCCGGGGACCGGCGGACAGCAGGGCTCAGAGCTGGTGAGGGCACCACCTCCTCCCTCTGAGGCTCAAGGATGGGAAGTTTTGTAAGGTGGAGAGGGGGGAGGGGGGAGGGTTCGATTCCGGTAAAGGGCATACACCCAGGTTGTGAGCTCAAACCTCAGTGTGGGGTGTGCCGGAGGCAGCCCATCGATGATTCTCTCTCATCATTGATGTTTCCATCTTTCTCTCCCTCTCCCTTCATCTCTGAAATCAATAACAATTTTTAAAAACTGTATGTATAAAAGGCTAATATGCTGTGTCTGACCATCCAACCAGTCGTTATGACGCGCACTGACCACCAGGGGGCAGACGCTCGATGCAGGAGCTGCCGAGCTGCAGTGCCTTGGCAGCAGCGGTTCTCAGGTGACGCACCCCGAAACCAGAGAGGAGGGAGCCCGCTTCCTCGCGGGGCTGCGCGATTCCACCTTCGGCCGTGGGTTATGTGTTGCTGGGGCGCTGTCAGTCCCGAATCTGGTCACTGCGCACTTGCGTTTGCGTTCCACACCCTGTACAACAGCAACTTTGCAGAGTGCCCTCTCCCACTCCGGACCCCTCGGGGGGTGTCGGAGAGCTGGTTTCAGCCCAACCGAGGGACCCCACTCACTCCGCAGACGCTGGAGAGGGACCCCAGGGAGGTTGGCTGCAGGGCACATCCAGCCCGTCTCGCCCAGTCCCGCCCCACTCCCACCTTCTGATGAATTCCCTTTCCGTGAGCATGAATCGGTGCACCGGGCACCATAATAACAAAAGGAACCTGAAAGGGGAGCTCCGGCCACACCTGGAGGCACACGCTGGCCTCCGCAGTGCCTTGTTAGCAAGCCTGCCACCTCCAGGCAGCCCAGCGCAGAGGCTCATGGGAAGGAAGGGGATTCCCAGAATCTTCAGGAAAGGCCCTGAAAGCAGGACGGCGGACAGCTACCGCGTGTTCGGCCAGACTTCGGGCCTCGCCGGCCCAACTCCCCTGGTGCCGCTGTTGTCACCGATTAAAATCCACCGGTTTTACAAAGGAGACCTGGCTCCCTAGAGACCTGGACACACGTCTCTGTTTGAACCCATCACGGCGCGTTTACCGAACCCCTCCCCGCGCGCATCCTGTCTGCGTCTATAAATAAGCCGAGAGGCCGCGACTCAGCAGGAGCTGAGGGCGCTCCACCTTCTGGTTTTCCTGTCCTTGTGGGCTGGTGCTGGGTGAGAAAGTGCACCTTCCCCCTCAAGGACAGGAGCAGCCGTGCGCCGCTCTCGGCTTTGGGTGTCTGCGCCAAGAGCCGCCCTGACACGAGGAATAAGGACAATGGCACTCGGCCAATGTGATCTGCGGGAGCTGGGGCCTCACCATCCCCACACATGGAATCACACACACAAGTCCCCAATGAGACACACGTCTGTGAGGTTTCCCACTGGGACAGACGGGAGGGGACCTGCTGGGCGGCGGCACCAGCAGGAGGTCAGCGGGCCAGCCTGGCCTGGTGGCTCGGTTGGCTGGAGCGTCGTCCCGTACACCAAAAGGGTTGGGTCGGATCCTCAGTCGGGCCACATGTGGGAGGCAACCGTTCTATGTTTCTCTCTCTCTCTCTTGGCCTCCCTTCCTCGCTCTAAAAAATAAAAAAAATCCCCTTTAAAAAGTCTCCTTGGGCCTGACCAGTGTGGCTCAGGGATTGAGCGTCGACCTAGGAACCAGGAGGTGAGGGTTCGATGCCCGGTCGGGGCACAGGCCCGGGTTGCAGGCTCGACCCCCAGTGTGGGGCGTGCAGGAGGCCGCCGATCCGCGGTTCTCTCTCATCCTGGATGTTTCTCTCTCTCCCCTCTCCCCCTCCCTGCCTCTCTGACATCCATAAAAATATTTTTAAGACAATAAGGGTGCAGAGTCACATTCACGGAGAACAGGAAAGCACACAGACCGGAAGGCCCACTGTGGCTGTGAGAAAAGCAGCTAAAATCCACTTGGCAAACGGGCTGCCCCCGAGGCCCGCGCTCCTCGGCAGCGTCTCCCGAGCGGCCCCGGCGGCGCGGAACAGTCGCGCTTCACTGGGCGGCGGTGATGAAAGCGCACGACGTGGCTCTCTGCTGACGGGGAGTCTCCGGCACCACCCGAACCAGCCGGTTCCGTTGAAAACAACCTGCACTCGGCCCTGTGCTCCCCGGTGCCAGCGTGGGACCGTCCGTAACGGCACCCGCGCCCGGGCCAGGGTGGCCGCCGCGCCCCATCGCAGCCTGTCGCGGGCAGCAGAGCCGTGCCGTGTGCCCCCCTCCCAGCCGGTTCACCCGACAGCTACAGCGTGGCTTGCAGAAAGGGGCGCGGTCAGGTGTACAGACGGTCAGGGTACGGCAGAGGCAGGCTGGGCCCCGCGGGCGCAGCTTCCTGGTGACGCCTGCCCTCATCCTCTTCCTTTCCTCGGGTTGGCATGGCGATGGCGACGGCGTCAGTCTCCCCTCGCGTGCGTCATCCCGCATTGAGGGGCGTGTCTCGCCGTGGGAGACCCTGGCCCAGCCGCATGTCTGGGAAGAGAATGGACACCAAGGAGGCTGACCAGCAGCCCCCACTTCTCCGTGAAGAGAGACCAGAATCCTGTCCCCCGGAGATGCCGAGCACCCTTCCCGTGGCCGCTTCTCAGGGCAGAGACCGCCCCCCGGGGGGGTAGGTCCAGGCGGCCACACAGCTCTCTTCTTCCATAAGCTCGCCCAGAGCTTTAAGAATTAAATGACCTTGGACCCACTGACCAGAGAGAAAACACACCCACACATCCACAGCAGCACACATGTACACACACACGCGCACACACAAATACGTGCTACGTATACGGGTGTCTTCACAAGGCTGGGCTCACACTATACCTACCACGTTACAGGCACCATTTAACCCGGACATCACAGCAAATCTCTCACAGCATTCCCTACTCGCCCACGTGATTTAAGGTATTTACTGATCCCAGGAGCCTCTGCACAGCGGCCCGCTGTCGGGAGGAGGCAGGACGCCCCCCTCTCTCGGTCACTCACCTCCGTGACGGTTCCCTTGGCCGCAGGCCGGCGCCTGCTCAGATCTGCAGCGTGAGGCCGAGACCACGGGATTGAGAAACAGGTCGCCCGTGGGGAAGGAGGTTGCTGCGGTTTCATTTCACCAGGCTGCTGGAAAGCCCCCGGCCCACAGCACCCGCGAGGTGTGCCGGTCCCAGGAGGCCGTGGATTGTCAGGGTCGTAAATTCACCCAAGTAGCTAACGGGCACCGTGCAGGGCAGCGGCACACAGTCCCAGGTCCGTTCATTCAGCCCAGATTTCCTGAGACCTTCCAGACCCCGGGACCCGCTCAGGGACGCTCAGCGCCTGCCTGCCGAGCACAGGGCCGGGGGGCCCCAGAGCACAGAGCCAGGGGGGCCCAGAGCACAGACCCATGGGGGCCCAGAGTACAGAGTGGGGGGGCCCAGAGCACAGAATTGCCCCCCCAGCATCTGGGTGGAGGTGGGGCGGGCGGCAGGAAGGGAGAGCCGGGGCCGTGCACCGGGCCACCGGAGGCTTACAGAACGAGGAGGGCTCTGGGAGTTGAAGGACTTGATCTCGCTGGCAGGCATCCCACCCCCGCATTTGGTAGGCAGCTCAGCCTCAGGGAGGGTGAGGCCGGCCCAGGTCACAGGTACCGGCTCCAGAACCTGTGGGCGGGGCAGCACCCAAGCCCCCCGTCGGGCACAGGAGGTGAAACAGGTGCGTCTGGGGACCACAGGTGCCAGGTGAAGTCAGGGCGCGAGGCCAAAGCCCTGAGTGGAGTGCAGGCCCCGCCACGAGGGAGGCACGCGTGGAAGGGAAAGGGTCTCCACGCAGCGCAGAGGAACCCCAGAAACGCAGGGGGGAAGCAGCTCTCGCTCACTCTCACCAAATGGAAGAGGGGTGGCCAGTGTCAGCGAGTTCACACCCCCCAGGCGGCTCCCCAGGCGGCTCCCCAGGCGGCAGGGAGCCAGGGCCGGGACAGAGGCCAACAGGGCTGGGCAGGTGCAGGACCTGAGAGGTGGCCTCCCGCTGAGCTGACCAGGAAGGCTTCCTGGGAGAGGAGAACAGTGATTCTTTCTTATTTTTATTGATTTCAGAGAGGAAGGGAGAGGGAGAGGTAGAAACACCAATGATGGAGGAGAATCATGGGTCGGCTGCCTCCTGCACGCCCCACACTGGGGATCGGGCCCAAACCCAGGCCTGTGCCCTGACCGTGACCTCCCGGTTCCTAGGTTGGCGCTCCACCCGAGCCACGCCAGCCGGGCAGAGCAGCAATTCTTAGGCGCCAAGCCCCACAGGAGGGAGAACGGGCCATGGAAGGGGACTGACCCCTCGGGATGACGGACGAGGACTGGCAAGGAGACAGAAAGCCGTGCTGCGCGCGTGCGCTGAGGGGGGCGGAGTGGGAGGGCCCCCGAGGGACGGGCTGGACCGTGCCTGCCGTGGTTTTCACGAGGTCGCTGTGTGTCCTGCATCGTGGACTATTGAGAAGTTCTGTTTTTATTTTAAAAAGCAAGGAAACAACTCAAGACGTGACACAGAAGCACGCCAAGTGACGTGTGTCCCTTTCGGCCGGTGTCGCCTGCCGGAGAGAAGTGCGCGGCCCGCGTCGGTTTTGCTGCGTCCCTGCTGCTGTTTTAACCTTTCCAGAGAACTGCTTCCGCAAGTCCAAGTCAACCTAGGAACCAGGAGGTCAGGGTTCAGTCCCCGGTCAGGGCACATGCCCGGGTTGGGGGTTCGATCCCCGGTGGGGGGTGTGCAGGAGGCGGCCGATCCGTGATTCTCCGTCATCACTGATGTTTCTCTCTCTCCCGCCCCCCTCCCTTCCTCTCTGATGCCAGTAAAAATAAATGTAAAGACAGCAAGGAGCCTTGGGCTCAGGGACGGCGTAACATGGCCGCCGACTCCATTGTTTCAAATACGAGGCGTCATTTTGAGAAGAGACCTTCATGAGCCAGAGGCGGGTCGCTGAAGCCCCTGACCGCAGAGTCGTTACAGTGGCTGGGCGCGCTATCACAGAGCTACCTGCTGATCGGTGTCTGGCCAGCGACACCCTCACGCATGGACGCCCCGTTCTGAGTGCTGAACTTTCAGAGTCATTTGTCAGAGAAACACTTTCTCTCCCAAAACCGCCCTGATGTTGGGTTGCTCTTTTTAATCCCGTTCTTTTCCTCCTCCTTTTTCTTTCTCTGTGAGGAGGAGGGAGAGCAGCCTTAGAGGCCCGTCCTCTGCGGCAGGCGCGGCTTTCGCTTCCCAGAAAGCAAGGAGACCATTGTTCCCGTAACGGGACAGCTTGATTGGACGCAGGTGGCGCCGAGCCGAGGCAGCCGGAGCCACGAAGCCAATTTTGGCGTCAAGCGCGTTTCCACCCGTCCCCCGGCGCCAGCAGCACGGCATGTAAATGGGCGCCGCGGAAGCCAGCGACAAATTTAGCTCCCGTTCCCCTAACGAGCACCTGGCCTGCCCTGAAGGTCTTAGCCGCGGGGACGGTGCGGCGCGGGCGGAGCTGCCCGGAGGTGCCCCCCCCCCTCGCTCCCCAGTGTTTGCAGCCACAGCGCCGGGACTGGCGAGCAATCCGGCAGCCTCGTGTGCCATCCTTTTACAATGTCATGAGACGGCCCGGCGGGCACGGCTCCGTGGCTGAGTGTCGACCCAGGAACCAGGAGGTCACGGGTTCGACTCCCGGTCGGGGCACAGGCCCGGGTTGCAGGCTCGATGCCCCGTGTGGGGGGGCATGCAGGGGGCAGCCAACTCATGATTCTCTCTCCTGGTTGATGTCTCTCTCTCCCTCTCCCTCCCGCTCTCCGAAGTCCATAGAAACACTTTTAAATCTGAGTAAGTGAAACCTGGTGGGATTCCCTTTTTCCGGGCGAGGTGGCCTTCGCGTGGCTCGAGCTGCATCTCCTCGAGGTAACACGTGCTCTCAGTATTTTTAGTCGCAGGCCAAGTCACCGTGGCTCCACGGGCGACAGCCATGGGTCCTGAGAAGGGGCCAAAATGGGAGGCGGGCACGCCGGGAGCCCCCTGCCTCCACTCGCCTGCCCTGAGCCCTTCCCTCGCTTCTTTCCCCGCACCGGCTCACGCGCAGTCGCCTCTGCACGGCCGCTGATGAGCAACGTTCCTTTGTACAAGGAGACTGAGGCCCGGGGGGGAGGGGGGGTGCAACCGGCTTTGACCAAGGCCACACTGTGAGGCAGGAGCCCAGGCCCAGCCCCGCCTCCCCCCGTCCCTCCCCCCCCCCGCCTCCCCCCATCCCTCCCCCCCCCCCCGTTCCCTACGGCCCCTCCCTGCTCGGACCCCGGACTCCCAGCAGCCCCTGGTGAGAAGCTGGAGGGTGGAGGGGGCGGGCAGGAGGAAATGGGTCTGATAGTTCTGCCGAACGGCTGTGCTCTCCAGACTCGACATATCGAACCACTCGCCTCCAGGCCCACCGCATCGTCTTACTCACTTCTGATCACGCGTGCATTTTTAAAATGTGAGTCTGACGTGTGCGTGCGTGTAGGGCTCCTCGTTTACCTTCACAACTTGGAAATAAATGTGTGTGATCGCAGTAGATTCGTGGCTCACCTACCCTCATGCTGGCATCTATCCGTGTGGCCTGTCAATCTACACGTCTGTCCGAGGTGATTTCGCAACAAGCAGACTGCAGAGTCCCCTGCGAGGCTGGCCCTGCAGCAGGGCCCCCCGTGCCATCGCCTGGAGGGAGGCCAGGAGGCCCCGTGCTGAGCCCACAGGCACCTGCAGTTCAACCCCGACTTCACGGGGGGGAGGGGCGCAGGGGGGCGGGGGGCGGGGGGGGTCAGTCTCAGGCCTCAAGGCCAGAGGGTCCGTGCGAACAGGGCTTTTCCTTCGTTACCTTTTTTCTGTTACTGATTTCAGAGAGGGGGAGAGAAGGAAACTCAATGAGAGAGAGAATCGTTGATCGGCGACACGTCCCATCTGGGGATCGAGCCCACAACCCGGGCGTGTGCCCCGACCTCCTGGTTCACAGGTCGAGGCTCAACCACTGAGCCACGCGGCCAGGCCGGCTTTGCCTTTGAATCCTCGACTAGAGAGACCCCCTACGGCACACGGTGCGAGACCCCCTACGGCACCGGGTGCGAGACCCCCTACGGCACACGGTGCGAGACCCCCTACGGCACACGGTGCGAGACCCCCTACGGCACACGGTGCGAGACCCCCTACGGCACACGGTGCGAGACCCCCTACGGCACACGGTGCGAGAGAGGCCCTCTCTCCCGCCTGTTCCAGAGCGAGCCCAGCCTTCGCGTGTGCTCAGTACCCAAGACCACAGCTCCACGTGGCTCCTCCCCCATGGCTGCCGGTGGCGAGCGGGGGACGGGGCACGGGGGACGGGGGACGGGGAACGGGGGCCCGATCCTGGGGACGGTTCTGCAAAGGGGCGCATGCTGCCTCAGCCTGCCAAGAGGCAGCGTGGTTTGCACAGGGAGGTTGGCTGACAGCTCGCTCGGAGGCCCGGCCGCGCTGCAGCGCCAGTATCTGCACAGAGGTGGCACCATCCTGAGCAACGTCCTCCGTGTGCAGGGCCGAGTCCAGCAAGCGACGCTCCTCCACCTTCGCTGAGCAAACAGGCCGAGCTGGGAGGGTGGGCGGGACTCAGTGGGGATGGGGCGCCATCCCCTCTCTCTCCAGAGCCGCCCTCCACCTGGACAGAGAGGCCGGGGCCGGCGCCAGGCTGGGAGGTTGGAGGGTGGCTGGGTGCAGCCCTGGGCTTGGACTAGGCGGTCTCCTTCTCCTGAAAGCAGTAAGGGGCCTCCTTCCAGCACTGGCTGCCACGGGCACCGCCCACGGGTGGGCGGGGAGGGGGCACAGGACCCCTCTGCCCTCCGAGGCAGGCAGGCAGCGTTAGCCCCACGTCACAGACGAGCTAATACACGCCCAGCCGGGCTAGCTGGCCAAGGTCACGCAGCGCCTGAGCTGTCTGCACCGGAGGACGGAAAAGCTGCTGCTGTCGGCGCCAGGGACGGGGCGCTGGCGCTGGGGACTCGCAACAGCCGGTGCTTCTCCCATCCTCGAACCCAGGGAGGGGCAGGGCCGAGGCCGCGGAGGACTCAGTGGAGCATGATGTCAGTGTTCCAGGTCCTGTGGGGCAGCCCCAGCAAAAGCCACAAGCGCAGAGGGAGGGGGGCAAGGCAGGAGAGGGAGAGGCCCTCACTGGCCTGGAGGCAGATGATTTCCTCCTAGGCTGCCCTCCTCGCGGTCAGCTCAGCCGTCAAGGGCAGGCTGGAGGGCACGTCCTGTCGGCCAAATGTGCTCCGGAGATGGCCTCACCCCCGCCTCGCGGCTCGCGGCGGGAGGAGGTGCTGTTACCTTCAGGTCACCTTGCACCGTCTCAGGGACCCATGGCCCAAGGGAGCTGGTGGGAGAGCCAGGCTTCCCAAGCGCCTCGGGGACGGCGCTCAGGCCCTGCTTCGCCCTGGACGAGGCCGGCCGCCTGCTCCTCCTCATCCCTCCTCCTCATCCCTCCTCCTGCTCCCCTCCCCCTCCCCCTCTCCCTCCTGCTCCCCTCCTCTCCTCCACCTCCTGCTCCCCCTCCTCCCCTCCTGCACCTTCTCCTCTCCCTCCTTCTCCCCCTCCTTCCATTCCTCCTCCCCCTCCTCCTGCTCCCCCTGCTCCCTGCCAGGGCACTTGCGGCCCGGGTGGGCAGTGGCCGCCCAGCAGAGCGGCTCTCAGTGAATGTTATCAGCGGAAACACTTGAGAGCCCAGGAGCAAACAGGGCCCCGCACCTGCCGGCACCCCCTCCGCGCCCAGCGTCCAGGTGTCCTCGGAAGAAAGGCCCTTTCAGGACCCGCCCGCGGCTCTTGGCCGAGTCCCTCCAAACGGGAAGAAAGGGAGACGATGGGGACACGGAGCTCCCCAGCCAGCGCCCTGCAGCTGTGCCCGGCTCCGTGGCCCGGGCAGCTGGCGTGGCCGCAGGCAGAGCAGCTGGGCCCCGGTCACCAGGAACCGTGGCTCCTCCCGGGCCTGGGAGGGTGAAGTGAGGCGGAGCCCGGAGCCGCTCGCCTGGCTCTGGGCACTCAGCTCTCAGGACTGCGGGCTGGGACATCCCGGGACTCATCTCACCTTGAACCTGGGCCCCTTCTCCTCACAGCCAACATCCTCATCGGCAACGACCGTCCGTCCTCTTTCACAGACGGAAGCCAGGCTCAGGGAGGCGAGGCAGCCTGCCCCCCACAGAGCCTGGCGCCGCGACCGGGAACGGCAGGCCCACCGGGTCCCCTGCCCTCAGCGTCCTCCCCCCCGAGAGGGCCCGAGGACACGGGGTGAGGGGTGCAGGTCTCCTGGGTTGGGGGGGAAGACTGGGACGTCACATGTTCTTCTCCAGGAAGAATGTGCTGGGGAACCATTAATGCTTTCTGTCCAGGCCCAGGGTTTCAGGGACGTGTCCAAGGTCACGCAGCCGGGGACTGCCTGCCGGCTCCTGCCCGGCCCCTGGGGTCACCTCTCCGGTGAAGAAGGGGTTTCACCAGTAGGTAGAGCCGTGGGCCACCTGCATCGGGGTGACACATCACTGCTGGTGTTAACGTCAGGAACGTTCACACCTGCGAAGCACGGCTGTGCGTTTATTTGAGCCAAACTGTCCACAGTTGCAAGGAAGCAGAAACTCAACAGATGGGGAGAATGCTCCAGAGAACGGCAGATTTTCACCCATTTTTATAAATTTCAATCAGAGGAGGAGCCGCCGGCAGGTCACATGAACTCCAAGGGTGACAGATGAGGGAGGGGGGAGAAAGCAAAGCGGGGAAACCTCTGGGACTGGATACGAAGTAAATGACAGACACGCGTTTCTTTTGCCGAGGTGGGTGCAGGCAGTGAACGGTCGGCAATAACAACACCACCACGACAGTAACAAATAACAATACCACTGAGGGCCTGTGTGGCCTCCGCCCTGAGGGTCCAGAAAAAGGGCAGTGACCTGACATCTCACAGGTGTTCCCAGCGATGCACAGAGGCTACAGGCTCAGTTAGGGTCAACGCTGATCTTCGTCAGGGAAGAAGCCAGCCTAGGACCTGCCTACCCACCATGAGCTGCTGTTTGCATCGCAAAGTTCCCTCTCAGACCCTCCTGCCGTCACTGAGGTCTCCGAGTCTGCGAGGCCCCACGCAGGCCTCCCCTGAGCGGTCAGGTGAGCACGCGGCCCCACTGTCTGCATCACTACAGCCAAGGTGAGCATCGCTTCCCCACGTGCACTCGGTACTGGGGCGGGGTCAGTGGTTAGACACTTCCCAGCATCCCCCTGGAGCCCACGAGGGATGGGCAGGGTGGCATCTCGTCCTAGGGCGCTGCTGGCTGCCCCCGTCTTCTGTGGGACCCCAGAGCCCCACTGGGGCTGGACTTTTTCAGGGACGTGCCCTTTCCTGTGGCTGACTGAGTGCACGGATCACAGGACCCAGCCCTGGCCCAGGTGCTCCCCTCCACCCCCCACCCCCCGCCGGACACGTGGTCTCCACGGCCCTGCCTGGCACATGGCAGAGCCACTGCCGGGAAGAGCCAGGGACGGCCCGGAAGTCGCACAGCCCGGCCCTCAGCACCGGACACGCTCCCTCCGTCCCCTGGGCAGCCGTCCACGGTGCGCGGGCTTCCCCCCGGCTCCCCGCGAGCTTTCTGCCGCCTACTTCGCTTTGATCTTCGAGAGCCCTCAGACAGCGGCAGCCAAGGGCACTCGAGGCCGGAAGCCACGGAGCAAAGGGCGCTGCTCACAGTTTACACGGCTCCCCGCTCCCGCTCCCACCCCGCGCGGGAGCTGGATGGCGCCGTGAGCAGCAGCCCGAGCGGAGGCCACCTCCAGGCCCACACCCTCGCTCCCCGCGGCCACAAGGCACCTGTGGTCGGAGAGGCCAGGCCACACTGGGAGGCTCTCGCCTCCAGATGTCTTTCTGAGACAATGTGCCCAGCTGGCGTGGCTCAGTGGTTGACTTAGGAATTTGGGGGGGAGGGGGGAACAGACATGGTAGAAAAGCTTATGAATGAATGAGTGCGTGAATGAATGAATGAATGAATGAATACAATGTGTCTGGCACCAGCCAGTCCCGTCCTCATCGTTGTACCTGGAGGTGATGCCCGCATCGGCGGCAGCTCTTCGGGGACCAGGAGGAAATACCTGTCAAGATGAAAACCAACCGGATTCTTGGAGGTGCACGGGAAGGAGGGAGCCTGGGAGCCTGGGCCCCGAGAGCCTTGGTCAGCCGCCACTGCTTCTCCTGAGAGCATGAGCCCATTTTCAGCCAGTGGGTCTTCTGTTCCTCCAGGAGACCGTCCTAACGACACAGCGTAACACGCATGCTTTGCCCGTTCACTTTCATCTGAGACATGTACTCCCCTCCGGGCTCTGCTCTCTCACTCAGCGGTGTGCAGCTTTCTCAATTCAACTTACTTTTTATTTATGTACACACACACACACACACATATATACACACATATACACACACATACACATATACACACATATACACACACATATACACACACACACACACAAACACACACACACACACTCTAGAGGCCCGATGCACGCAATTTGTGCAAGGGCTGAGTGTCCAGAAGGTCGTTCGGCTGTCCGGTCTCATTAGCATATTATGCTTTTGTTATTATAGATTACTGATTTCAGAGAGGGAAGGAGAGGGAAGAGAGAAAGAAACCTCGGTGATGAGAGGGAATCATGGACCGGCTGCCTCCTGCATGAGCCCCACTGGGGATCCAGCCCACAACCCGGCACGTGCCTGACTGGGAATCGAACCGTGACCTCCTGGTTCACACCACTGAGCCACACTGGCTGGGTTTCATCCACTTTATTTAAACTAAAGAAAAACAACGCAGTTCACCCACATCTCCCACCCCGACCCAGCCACCAATCTGTCCCGTGTCTGTGTGCTCAGCATGTGTGTCTGTGTGTCTACACGCTATACACACGAGGTTTCCCGTATGAGAGAGATCACATGGCATTTGGTCCTCTCTGACTGACTTCGCTTAGCAGAACGCCCCGGAGGTCCGTCCGTGCCGTCACAGAGGTACGCTGGCGTCCTTTGCTATGGCTGCGTGATGTTCTGTTGTACGCATCCCCCCTCGTGCTCGAGCCACCCGTCTATCCGTGGACACGTCAGGAGTTTCCACGCGTGGCTCCCGTGAACAGCACAGCAGCGCCCGGGGTGCAACTGTCCTTTGGAGTGTGTGTTTTCTGCAGAGAAATCCCCGGAAGTGGACTTGCTGGACGTACGGCTGACCTGTTTTAACTGTGTAGGAAGCTCCGTACTGCTTCCCGCCAGGCTGCACCATTCACCACCTCCACAGTGCGCGAGGCCCCCTCCCTCCGCGTCCTCGCCAGCGCGTGATGTTCCCAGCCGTCAGCCCTCAGCCGTCAGCCGCGCTCACAGGTGAGGGGACCCTCCCTGCGGCCTGGGCCTCCCGTCCCCGAGGGGTGGGGCTGAGCGCCTGCTCGGGTCTCCGGCCCATCTTTTCACCAGGCGGCTCGTGTGCTCGGAACGTGTGGGCCGTTTCTGCCTCCCGGGCATGAGCCCGACGGTGTGCGAGGCTCGCGCGTCAGTACGTCGCCTTTCGCTCTGCTGAGGCCTCCTTTGCTGGCAGAAGCCTCACCGTGAGAAGGCTGGTTTAGTTTTGCTTTTGTGGCGTTTGCTCCTTGCTGTCAGGTTCAAGAACGCGTCCTCACGCCCCGGCACACACAGCTGCTTCCGCCAGGCCCAGCGGCGGCACTGTCGCACGCAGGGATTCCTCCGGGCCGACGCGTGCGATGCGGCAGGCCTGTCCCCTGGCATTGGGCTTTGCTGCTCTCACCCCCAGACAGGCCCTCCGAGCCCCCTCTGCCTGCCAGGCCACTTCCCCAAGGCCCACCCTGGAGTCCCCTTTTCCTTCCCGCCCTCCCTGCCCAGCCCTGCACCCCGGGACCTCACGGCCTGGGTTCCCACTAACCTGGGCTCAGTCTGCGTACGTGACTTCCTCCAGCCTCCTGCCTCCGGGGCCCAGGCCCCCGGCTCTACGCGGGCCTCCCTTCAGCCCACACCCCACCCGCCCCGGCCCGGGCTCCAGGAGACGCGCTGTGGGCACCTGCTCGGCCCTCCGCCCGCCCTCCTGCCGCTGTTGCCGGGCACCGAGCCAGTCAGCAGGCCTGCCCTGGTGAGCGGCCACCTCGGCTCCCACAGGAAGCGCAGCAAGAGGCCACACCTGCCTGCAGCTGGCCCGGCCCGAGGTTCAGCACCGGTAACCAACCTCGGAAATTCACACCAGGCACCCGCCCCACCCCGCAACCCCAAGCCCGCACTGACAGAGCGACAAACACCTCCACCGGGCAGGGAGGGCGGAGACGGGCGACCAGGGACCTGGGAACCTGGGACAGGCGCGAGCATCTGAGGGAAAGCGAAGTGTTAACATCTGATGGGGTGGACCTGTGCCCGCCAGGCATGCTGGGAGCTGAACCCCGGGAGGTGGGGGGTCTCCCTCTCACCTGGCACATGACACCACGCCCGGGATGAGAGTGAAACTGTGAAACGGTGGGGGAGAGCGAGGAAGCGTGTTCAGGGAAGGAACAGGAAGGAACCGTTACTATTAAACGAAGACGCAAGGAAGGGCCCACGCAGAACCAGCAGGGTAAGGCACCTGGTCCCCCAACACCCCTGGGGGTGTGGCTGCGGGACGCAGGGGCGGGCGGGGCCTGAGCGGCCAACATTCCTGAGTCCCCACAGTGCTCCGGGGCAGGTGCCACCTGAGTGAACCCACGGGGCTGCCCCGAGTCCGGCGGCCGTGCGCACACATTCCAGCTCTTCCAGAAGGAGCGAGAGCTGCGGGGCTGACCCCCCCAGCCGGTCGGTCGGTTCCTCGCCTCCGGCTCTGGGAGGCTGGTGTAGCCAGGTGCAAGCGGGGGGGGGGGGGGGGGGGGGTCACGTTTCCTCGGGGTGTGAACATGCAAAGCGGCCTGGCCAGCGGCGAACGCAGGTGTCCGCTCCATCCAGCGGGGGTCACTGTGGCCTAAGGGCCAAGCCAGCCCTACTGCCACCGCAGGCCTCCCAGCCGGCAGGACACTGGGCAGGACTTGGCTGCGCCCCGGGCGGGCGGGCGGCCGGGCGGCCGGTCCCCCAGCCGCTCTGAGGCCGCAGCGGGCCCACGCTGACCTGGCCTCTGGCCGGATGGAGGGGAGGCGTTTCCGAGGGGCGGGCTGGCCCCCCGCCAGCGGTCCCCAGGTCCCATGGGGCACACACCTGCGCAGGTGAGGGAATAGGTGTGTGTCAGCAGTGTTTGAAAGAGAAACTGGCTGTACAATAAACAAGCAGCTGCTAGCGCAGGTGTTTACAGGCGGAATCCTTTCCCAGGCTGCTCCCTCCCAACCCGCTTTGTCCGCCTGCGGTCCTGCCTGCGGGGACTTCCCTGTTCGCAGAGGTGCGGGGGGGGGGGGGGGGGGGAGGCCCTTCGGCGTGCGCCTCGCAAAGCGGGGCTCACAAGCGGCTTCAGGTGGCTCCCCCCCCCGCCCCCCCTGGTTCCCAGCTGGAGTCACATCCATGTTTGTAACCTGCTCAGGCGGCCCAGCTGCTCGCGCTTCCTGCTTGGCTAAGGCTGCGCGTGGCCCCCGGGGGCCGTCCCAATGGCACTGACCTTCCCGGCCAGCCGGCGCGGGCTGCTTTCTGGCCACGCTCTCCTTCCCCTTCTTTCCCCCGGGAAGGTCACCATTTGCACGTGAGGGTCCCTTGTCCAAAGTCACAGAGCTTGTAGGTGGACCGGGGCGGGCAGCAAACCTGGGCGGGTCCAGAGCTGCGTTGGAAGGGGCTGCAGACGGGCCCGAGGGGACCCGGGACACTCAGGGCCCGGTGCTCCCTGTGGGAGAGAGACGCCCGCCCTGGGACACGGGCGCATGCTGTTTTGTTCTGCCTCCTGGAGGGTGGCCCTGCCAGGCGGGAACAAGAGACCGCGTGTGAAATGACAGAAGAGAAACGCGCCCGCCCCGGAGCTGCACACGGCGGCACCCGGACGGGGCGCACATTCCCGCAGCGTGACGTCTTTAAGGAAGAGGAACCTGAGCACACGCGGGGACCTGCGGGAAGGAGGGGACTGGTTTGCGGCCAGTGAGGCCTGCGCACCTGAGAAGCCGCATCCTTGTCCTCGGGGACCTGCTCTCGGATCAGCCAGGATCCCCCAGTGTGGGGGAGGGGTGCTAAAAGGGGATTCGCCGCACCCAGGTTCTCTGGGCGAGGTGCCAGGGTCCCGCCGCCCAGTCTGAGGGGCAGGGACAGCGTGAGAAGGGGGTAGGGGGACCCTCGTTTGCGGGGAGAATGGCCCTGGCCACACGGGGACAGGCGTGAGGAGACCAGAGGCCAGCACCGGACCCCGACGCTGGCCAAAGGGACGGGAGCCTCTCCCTTGCCCTGTCGTCGGCCTCGGCCAGCCGGTGCCCGTGCAGCGTGGGGGACGCGGGGGCTCTGTCCCCTGGATAGGGCAGGCCTGAGCGAGCGGGCCAGCAGACACTGACCAGCGGGCAGGGGCCACTAACGGGGAGGCCTCCCAGGGCGGCAAGCTGAGCAGGAGGGGGTCCCTCACTCCCCGAATTCTCAGGGAAGCCTGGGAGGGGCTGAGCGGCCTGCAGGCACACGGGACAGGCTCAGAGGGGGCCGCCCGAGCGAGTGGAGAACGTCAGGCGTTGGCCTTTTGCAGCCTTGGGTGTCGCTCTCTCTGCAGACCAGGGGGCGACACTGTCCCTGGTTCAGCTGCGAGCACCCCGTCCGGCTGGGAGAATTCCGTTTCCAGACTGTGGGTGGGAAACCACTGCCAGCCCAGCCCATTGCACAGATGAGGAAACTGAGGGTCAGAGGCCCCGGGACAGGCACAGGCGCGCCTGGATCGCGAAGGCTGTCCAGGGTTGAAGGTCAGGGGTCTTCCATCTCCGCGACATGCTCTCCAGGCGGGAGAGGGCCCAGTGAGCGGAGGAGGCGGGCCCCCTCCCACCCCCTTGGGCTCCTCCTGGGCCGGCACCACGCCGCTGGCAGACGAGCCTCAGGGGCACGGACCCCACGGAGCTCCCCACCGAGGCTGAAAGGGTTCTGCTTGGATCTGTGACAGGATGGATGACGCGCCTCTGAAAGATGGATGGTGCCTAACGAGACGTTATTTTATGTCCTTCCAACAGGATGACCTCATGTAATCACAGACCTGCTCCAGGACTGGAAATAACTAGGGCGCAGGGCGGCGGGGGGGGGTCTCTCCGCCCCCCACGTTGGAAGCTCCGGGCTTCACGCTGACGACCTCCGCCTCCGGCGCCTTTGGAGGGACAGGCAGCCCCGCTCCGGGACACGCAGCCCATCCAGACGCGTCTCAGCCAGCGAGGGGGTGCTCACGGCCCTGTGCCCCGCAGGCGCGTCCAGCGAGGAACTGATCCTCCAGGGAAGTGCACCAGCCCTTGAACTCTACCTGCTCAGGACCACACCGATGAGCAAACACCCACTCACTCATGCACACACTCACACTCACTGACACACTCATACACACTCACTGACACACTCACGCACACACAACTGCTCACACTCACACACTCACACAAAGACGCTCATACACACTCACTGACACACTCACAACTGCTCACACACAAAGACGCTCACACACACACACTGACACACGCACATTCACACACGCTCACGCTCACAGACACACACTGACACAAGCACACACACTGAAACACGCACACACGCTCACACACAGACACGCTCACACACAGACACACTCACACACTGACACACTCATACACACTCTCACACATACATGCTCACACTCAAAGACACACACACACTCACACTGATACACGCAGTCACACACACTCACACACACTGACACACTCACACACATTCGCTCACGCTCACACACACTGACACAAGCGCACACACTGAAACACGCACACATGCTCACACACTCACACACACACATACACACTGACACACACATACACGCTTACACTCACTCCCACTCTCATGCACACAGACTCTCACACACATGACAGGAAACGCACACACTCCCAGGGGTGCCTGTGACAGAGCCGGTGTCTGGCGTTAAACTGAGACCCGCACTCACGCCCGGCCTGCCCTCTGGCCCGACGCTCCATCTGTTGCCCAAACGCCCCGGTGCGGGCGTTTGGGCAACAGATAAAACCTGACCAGCCCAGGCGTCTTCCTGGCGAGGGTGTGTGACCAGCTCGGACTCGGATGCTGAGGGTGTCTCACCTGAGCTCCCTCCTGAGCAAGCACTTCCCTACCCTGAGACCCTGAGACTCCCCCGACCACGCCCCTCTCTCCCGGTTCTGGGTCACTGGGCAGCTAACTACCCCGCTTTTTCTTTTTCGAACCGCCGGGTGCTGAGGTCTCACTCCGCCACATTGGCGCCCACGAATAACCTGGCGATAAAGGGGGGTGGCTGATGCTCGGCGTTGCCAGGGGAGGCACTTGGGGAGAAGCGCCTTGCAGGCGAGGGCTGTCTGCCAGCTGGAGGCCAGGGCTGATGAGACCACGGGCGGAGACGCGAGGAGCCAGCAGCAGCTCCCCGGCTCCAGGGGCTTCGAGTACGCAGCCGCCAGGAGCGCCTGCAGGGCGGCCCGCACATTGGGGCTCCCAGGGCCCGGTCCTCCGAGCCTCTCCCAAATCCACCCTCAGATGCTCTCGGCCAGCTTCCCAAGCACACCGTGACCACACGCTCCCCGCCCAAAATGGCCACCATGTTGCCCGCACACTCACGCAGGACAAGGCCAGAGCCATGGCATGATGCCCAGGCGCCACCCTCCGCTCCACATTGGGCCCCAATTCCTGCTCCTGCAGCCCCTGCGGCCCCGCCCACACAGGTGCGCGGACACAGACGCACATCATGCTCATGTACACACACGCACAGGAGCACGTCTGTGTGCGCGGACACGGACGCACATCATGCTCATGCACACGCACGCACAGGTGCATGCCTGTGTGCGCGGACACGGACGCACATCATGCTCACGTACACGCACGCACAGGTGCATGCCTGTGTGCGTGGACACGGACGCACATCATGCTCACGTACACGCACGCACAGGTGCATGCCTGTGTGCACGGACACGGACGCACATCATGCTCACGTACACGCACGCACAGGTGCATGCCTGTGTGCGTGGACACGGACGCACATCATGCTCACGTGGACGCACACCGTGCTCACGTACATGCACGCACGGTGCACACCTGTGTGCGGGGACACGGACGCACAGAACCGGGTGCATCCCCTCCAGCCGTTCTGTTTGCAGCCACTGCTCGGGCCTCCCACAGCCCTTCCTGGGCTCCCGCGGCCCTGCCCTGACTGCGAAACCCGCCACCAGTCGCCGCACCTTCTTCAGGTCTCGGTTTGCTCGTCTGTAAAACGGGACGATGCTATCCTATCCATCGCCCCCGGGGGTTACGAGCGCCACGTGGGTGGGCGTGGATGGCAGCCCTGGCAGTCTGGTGTGGGAGAGCTTTGCAAAAAGATAAACTGATGCTTTTCTCTCTGCTGTTTCCTGTTTGGGGGGAAATACCGTTTATGTGGTAAAATGTGTTATTCAAGGTAATATGTGATGGTTTTACGAGCTTTATTTTTAATGAATTGATCAGTATTTTAAAATAAGTGCATTAAAATCGCATTTTAAAAACGGGTCAGTTATACCGTCTTATGCGGTGAAGAGCAACAGTCCTGCCGCGCCTCCCCGGAGGCTCCTCGGGGCCCTCGGTAGCTTGCAGGCGCACCAAGGTGTCCGCGGGTCGCGTCACTTACCCCTCACAGCAGCCGGCGGAGCCCGAACGCGCGTCCGACACGCAGGCCTCAGCCCAGCGCAGCCTCCGGAGCCCAGTGCGCTCTCCTCACGGGCCGCGCTGCGGTACCGCCCGGTACCCGGGGAGGGGGCGCTGCAGAGACGCACGCTGTCCGGCTCCGCGCCCGGGCTGCTGGGCTAACACCCGGCAGGACATCGCCCTGGAGACGGCTACGCCCACCACGCAGACGCAAGAAGCACCCCAAAGCAAAGCATCGTGGGTAATGCCCCAAAGCAAGGCATCGTGGGTAATGCTCCAAAGCAAAGCATTGTGGGTAATGCCGCAAGGCATCGTGGGTGATGCTCCAAAGCAAAGCATCGTGGGTAATGCCCCAAAGCAAGGCATCGTGGGTAATGCCCCAGAGCAAGGCATCGTGGGTAATGCCCCAAAGCAAGGCATCGTGGGTAATGCTCCAAAGCAAAGCATCGTGGGTAATGCCCCAAAGCAAAGCATTGTGGGTAATGCCGCAAGGCATCGTAATGCTCCAAAGCATTGTGGGTAATGCTCCAAAGCAAAGCATCGTGGGTAATGCCCCAAAGCAAAGCTTCATGGGTCCAACGCCAGGGCCGGTCTGGGGAGCACAGGCCCGCGTGTTGGAGGCTCTGGGGGGACGGAGGGCCTCCCAGCCGCGGGGTCTGTGTCGAGCCTGGTCCCATAAACCGCTGGAGGTGAGAACCACGACCCATACACGGGGCCTGCTGGGGCCTCGTCCTTGGTGGTGGTCTAGCCGCCCCGGCCCCGCCCCAGCCCTCCGATGCAGCACCCCTCTGACCAACTGGGCTCCCAGCCTCGACAGTCTGCACCCCTCCGCTGTATCGCCCACCCACACCCTCCCTCCCTGCCTCCAACTCTGCCCAGGGAAGGGCCGGGGATACCAGGAGGCTGGGGAGACCGAGGCGGGTCCGGATGAGGGGGATGGGGTGGACAGAGAGGGTGTGAGAGCTGGGCAGGAGCACCAGGCCCTGGCTGTCAGAGCCAGGAGGGCCGTCACGGCAGACACGGGGCAGGTCGGGGGCAGCGGCCGGAGGGGCCGCTAAGGTTGATATTAAACTGAACCCCGCACGTGAGGCGAGAGCTCGGGGACCCCAGCCGCTGGGGAGTGGCCTAGCGGGCCCTCCTTGCAGCCGCCATAGGAACTGGCCCTGCCGACACCCTGACCTGGACTGTAGTGAGGCCGCGGGTCCCTGGCATTTGTCATGGCAGCCGGAGCTGAGCAACAGACCTGCCGGGAGGCGCGCTGGCTCCTGGGCACGGGGAGGACATGGTGGGGAGGACACGGCAGGGAGGGAGACGAGGAACTTCGCCCCAGCTGCAGAGCCGGCCCTGTGGACAGCGGAGCTGGGCACTACGCTGCATCTGGGGTGAACCCCATGAACTCCGGCCCAGTCACCTGTCCCTGGATCCCCGGGGCAGGAGGCATCCGGTCCAGACCAGCTGGGACTTCGCTGACCCCTGGCCACGGCCCCTGCAGAAGGTGCTGAGTCAGGGGTGTGCACTCCGGGGGGCTGGGGGTGGGGAGCCCCAGGCCAAGAGCCCAGCACGTCAGTGGAGAATCGGGAAGTGGGCCCAGCTGCCGAGCCTGCGCGATTTCTTAAACTGCTTCCACTTCTCCCTCTTCCCTCCTGTGGCCACCCTCGCGCCCGAGTGCTGGCAGCAAACCCCTCCCTGGGAGAGGGCAGCCCTTGGACTGCAGAGGCAGCAGCTGGAGGAGGCTCCATCCTCCGGGCCAGCCCCGAGCCAGGGCCTGCAGAGGGGCTTGGGAACCGGGAGGCCCAGGCCAGGGGCCCTGCACCCAGGGACTGAGGCGTAAAGGCACCCTCCTCAGGGCCAGGTCCTTGGCTGCTCCAAGCATTCCCCTGAGGGAGCTGCTGATGGAGGGGAGGCGGCTGAGAGCCGGTGCTGCTGTGCTGGTTGCTCTCTCCGCCCGCACCTCCCTGCTGCCTCCCTGCCTCACCCACTTAGGCCTCTTCCCAGAGGGACAGAGATCACGAACGAGTGTGAGGCCCCTGGAGGGGTGTCCCCAGGCCTCCTCTGTGCCGGGATCCCGCAGTCTCACTGGGGCCCGGTGGTCTCCATCTCGCTCTGCCTGGGGAAGGGGCTGGAGCAGTGGGAGAGGAGCAGAGCGCTCCCCAGCACCCAGCGGCCTCAGACCCAGGTGTGGGCTTGTGTGTCCACCGTGGGTGGGGCGGTGGCATTCATGTAGTAGTTCTGATGGACACATGTTTACAGACATTACACTCTCTGATCCTCCCTGCAATCCCACAAGGTAGAAACTGTGTGAACACACAGGCGGGGAAACTGACTTAAACTGCTTGGCGCCTGGCCGGCCTGGCTCGGTGGTTGAGCGTTGACCTATGAACCAGGAGGTCACAGTTTGATTCCAGGTCAGGGCACATGCTGGGGTGTCAGGCTCCATCCCCAGAGTGAGGTGTGCAGGAGGCAGCGGCTCAATTATTCTAATTATTGATGTTTCTCTCTCTCCCTCTCCCTTCCTCTATGAGATCAATAAAAGATATAACTACACACACACACACACACACACGTGCACACACATACGCACACATACACATACATACACACGCACATACATACACAATCATACATACACACAATCACACATACACACGTGCACACATATGCACACACGTGCACATGCATACACAATCACACACATACACACAATCACATACACACGCACACGCGCACGCACACGTGCACACACATATATACATGCACATACATACATACACATACATCCACCCACACACATACACACTCACACACACACACACACCAGCTCTCCGCCCTGTGCTTTCAGTTTTGAGTTTTCTCCTGCTCAGAAGCTGCATTTACCATTTTCAGAGAACATTGCAGCCCGTCCCTCAGCACATGCTCTCCTGCCTCGTTCTTTCGTGCTCTGCCAGCCATTCCTCATTTCTCTCTCTCCCTCCCACCCCACGCCCTCCCTCTAGTTCTTGTCTCTCTCTCTGCCGGAGCCAGCTCTGCTTTCACAGCCCCTCCCTCTGCAAATGGATGTCTCGACCTAAAAAGTTGTTAGCTTCATTACTTTGGGGGAAACGGGTCCGTGCAGGAGGTTAATTGTCTTTCCCTGACACATTTTTCTGAGTCCACCCGGGTGACAACCTTCATTTCCTCATTAGCTATTTTCGAAAGTGGAACAAGCACAGGGGGACATTGGGGCAGCGGCTGGTGCAGGGGAGCCGCTCCGTCCAGACACCCAGGCCCTGCCCAGGTCCCCCCCCACCACCACCACCAGGATCCCATCCCAGGGGTGACAGAGGCTCCAAGGTCAGGGGTCAGAGGTCGGAGGGACTTTGGAGGGGAGACCAGAGGCCTGAGTTCTAGGGCGAAGATTGGACCCCACGGTCCCAGGGGGCCACGCCAGGGAGAGGCCTGGGCTAGTGGCCGGGACTTGGCGCCCACCCTGGCCGCTCCAGGCCTCCTCCTCTCCCCGTGAAGAAGCACTGCCTCGCTAGACCCCCAAACCACAGCTCCTTGGGGCACAATGGGAGCGGCAGGTAGAAACGGACATTTCTAAAGAGCCCCGACTCCCGGCCTGCCCCGCGGGGCCAGGAGCCGGGTCAGTCGCCCGAGGACCACGAGGTCAGCTCCTGCCTCGGGGCCCGAGCAGTCAGGCCCACGTGTGTCTGTGATGGACGGTGGCCCCAGAGCCCCTCCCCCTCCGCACTGGGAGCGCCCGGGGAGGCGGGGAGGGGAGCAGCTCCATCCAGACAGGTGCTGGCCTGGAAGTCAGACTGGGGCGCCAGCTAACGAGAGGCCACCCCGTGGGGGCGCTGGTGTGTACACAGCTGGGGGACCTGGGCCGGACACTCCCTGTCTATGGCCTCGGGGGCCTAGGCTGTGAGGCAGCCGCTGCCCCCCGCCTCACAGCGACTCCCAGGTTCCCGGGAACCTCCATCCGCAGGCCCCGGCTGCCAGCCCCTCCTCCCACTGTGGCCCCCTCCCTCCATGGTACTCCCCCACCCCCTAGGCCCATGCCACCACCAGTGCTCACTGCCCAGACGGAACACCAGGCCTCAGAGACCC
This sequence comes from Corynorhinus townsendii, assembly GCA_026230045.1. Taxonomy (NCBI): domain Eukaryota; kingdom Metazoa; phylum Chordata; class Mammalia; order Chiroptera; family Vespertilionidae; genus Corynorhinus; species Corynorhinus townsendii. The sequence goes on along the minus strand of JAPDVU010000007.1, from coordinate 168,738,145 downwards.
AGCAGACAGGAGTCCAGAACTTCCCCAGCCGAGCCCGCTCCCCAGCCGGCTCCTTCCAGCCTGGCCGGCGAGCGCTTGGGCCTGGTTCCAGCAGAGACAAAAGAGCTGCCCTGGCCAAGGCCCGGCACATCCCGGAGCCCCTTCCTGCCGGCCCAGCCCCACCCCGGGACGGCCTTGAAAATGGAGCACGCTCGGGGGGTCTGGCCCCTGCAGCTCCTGGGGCCTCAGAGGCCAGCCTTCCCTCCCCCACCGCCCCGAAACCCAGACCTCGAGTTTCCCCAGGCTCCCCCTCCTTGAAGGCCCCTGACCCCTGACCTCTGACCTGGGACGGGAACCCAGGTGGGTGGAGCCTGGCGTCTGGATGCCAGGACAGCTATCAGCCCCACCCAGCCAGGCCCCCTACTTTCTAGGGAATGGCAGCTGGGGCTGGGTGCTGACCTGAACCCCGAATTTCCTGCTTCTATAAACCAAGCTATCACGTGGGGGCGGGGTCCCCCAACCCAGTTCTCACCTGGCCCGAGAGCTGCCCTTCCCGGGACTCAGGGGCAGGAGAGACCAGGCCCAGGGCCACGAGCGTCCCGCCAGCCGCCAGCCCTCGGCCCTCAGCCCTGGGCGGGATGGACGGGCTCGGCCGGCCGCCCCCTGGCATCTCGGGTCAGGCCTCCCCTTGCTCACGCCGCCCCTCCTGAAGGCGCTGCTGGGCTGGGGTGTGGGATGGGGCCTCAGGTCCCCTCTGGCTCTTCCCCAAACTTGCTGCTCCGCTACCCGCCCTCCCTGGGAACGTGCTGAAAGGACGGAGCAGGGCCTCCGGAGCACGGCCGTCCCGGAGCAATGCCTGGGCCCCACGCACAAACGGGGTGGTCCCATGCCACCAGGAGCCCCGTCACCACAGTCTAGTGGGTTTCAGCCCAGCTCCAGCCAGCTCCTGTCTCCAGGCCTGTGGCAGCGTCCCTCCCTCCCTGCCCCCAGACTTTCTGGTGGGGGTAGGAACAGGGCAGCCGGGGGATGGGCCCTCAGGACACCTTATACCCCCCCCCCCCCCCACACACACACACACACACACACACACACACACGGAGCCTGAGGATGAGGGAATTCAGGGATAATCAGGGAGCTGGGTTCTGAAGGATGAAGAGGAGTTTGCTGATCGGAGGAGAAGGGCGTCAGCGAGGCAGCAGCATTTGCAGAGGCTCGGTGCCTGGAAAGGAGCCCCAGAGGCGCTGTGTGCACTGACACCCACACATCAGAAGCGGGCAGGAGGGGGAGGGGCCAGGCCGCCTCTGCAGGGCGCCGGGGGGCAGTTCAACAGAAGCGCCTCGGAGCCTGGGTGTGGGCTGGGAGGCGTGCAGAGGCCGGGCCGGGGCCACGGGGACACTGTGGTTTCCTTGAACCGGGTGAGGCTGCTAAGGGGTCGCTTTCTCTGAGAAACCGAGTGGCAACCTTGTCGGAAGGGTTCTCGGCCTCAGGCCGCCTGGTCCCCAGGCCCCCAGGCAGGCGGGTCCCAGCCGGTGACGTGGTTCGCCCGTGCGTTTCTGTGAAACCAGAAAGGGGAGGCCTTGCCTGGTGTTAAAGATGGGGAGACCGAGATAGAGAGCGGCTGCGTATCAGGGCGGCAGCGCCCACGCCAGGAATAGCTCCTCGCGCGGCCTGGACTCACACAGAGGCCACACGCCTTTGATGTGGGCGCCACAGCTGCACGCGTTTCCTGCGCACGCACCTGGGCTGCTGCGGTGCCTCCCACTGTGGGCGTCTGGTGCGAGGTGCCCCCCCCCCCCCCCAAACGCGCCGCCCGCCCTCCGAAGCCAGCAGCCAGAGCCGTGCACACAGGAAAAGGCCTGTGCAAAAGCTAAGGGATGTCACAGGGAGTTGGTTTCAGAGAGGAAGGGAGAGAGAGAAACATCCGTGAGGAGAGAGAGAATCCTGGACCGGCGGCCTCCTGCACGCCCCACACTGGGGACGGGGCCCACAGCCCGGGCCTGGGCCCTGACTGAGAATCGAACCCTGACCTCCTGGTTCCTGGGTCAACGCTCAGCCCCTGAGCCAGAGGCCGGGCAGCAGGTGTGTCTTGTGCTCACCGAGGAGCCTATACTGGCCAAATATGCAGGACTCTTTCGGGGTCACTACAGTATCTGCTCCTGTCCCTCAGCCAGCGACAGAGCCTTGAAACGCTGGCGATTATGATTGCTGTCTGTGGTGAGCTCCCCGGGCTCTGCTGAGCGCTGACTCCGGGGTTACGGGTGCCCGCTCCCCACCACTGCAGAGCTGGGGGCCCCTCAGCCGTGGGTCCCCAACTGGGAATCCAGATACAGTTGCCCTGTGGACAGGAGGCGTTTGAACGCCCAGGTCCACTTACATGTGGATTTTTAAAAATTGGCGTTGTTCAAGGTCAACTGTATCACTCCATGTCAGCCCAAAAGGTTGCGGGTTTGATTCCCAGCTGGGGCAACAAATCCATGTCTCTCTCTCTCTCTCTCAAAATCAATGGAAACAACCTTTCTTGTAAAAAGAAATGTCATTAAACCCATTACACAGATGAGAAAACTGAGGCGTAGGGAGGAGCTAACTGTGCTACACACGCTCAGAGCTGGGATGAACCCCAAGCCTCCCGAGGCCATTGCCAACTTCTTCCCTCCCCTCCCCTAACTCCCAGGGAGGATGCAAGAGGGCAGGCTTCGCCTGCCGCCCCAGGGAGCCCCCTGCCCGCATCTCTGTCTCCTCAGGGGTCTTCTCCCCAATTCGGCGGCACCCTGGTTGTCCGTTTGGTCTACTTCCCGCAGGCGGGGACCCTGAGGACCAGAGGGGGGCTCCGGGCGCCAGGTGGCCCCTTGCTGTGTCTGGCACAGAGCCCAGTACCCACGGAGGGGGCAGCCGATACGTGCGGAAAGAATCGTCCGTTCCTCCCTGGAGTGTCGCTTTTGTTCCTCGCAGACCACGCCTGTCAAGAGGAGCCAAGGACCTGCCACGGCGGTCCAACGTGTCCGTCCCATCCGGGCGCGGAGGCCGGGCCGCCGGGAGGGCCAGCTGAGCACCAGCCGCCGGGCCTCTCCGCAGGCCGGCGGGGCCGCGGCTGCCGGCCAGGCCTCGCCCTCCCAGGGCCCCCGCTCTCCAGGCAGGGCCCCGTCCCCACATGTGACAAGCTCGACAGTTAAAGACACCCCAACTTGACGGGCGAGGCTCAGCGGCTCGTGTAGGTAGACCTGTGAACCAGGAGGTCGGGGTTCGATTCCCGGTCAGGGCGCATGCAGGAGGCAGCCGGTCCATGGTTCTCTCTCATCACTGATGTTTCCCTCCCTCTCTCCTCCCCTCTCTGAAATCAACCAACACATTTTAAAATAATAACAATGATTAACAAAGAAATAAAGACACCTAACTCAGTGCCTACCAACGTTCTGGGCAACTCTGAACCTGGTCACAGGTCCCTGCCCGGGGGCGGGGGGGGCTCTCAGCCTCAGGGGCAGCTAGCTGAGCAGCCACCTGCGCGGCGGGCTTTTCCCTGCGCCTTGGGAAATGCCCGAGAAGAGCACTTCCATGTGACTCCAGGCCCCGACCCAGGCCCCGCCAGCTCACCGCAGCTGCACCTCAGAGAGCCCCCTGGGCTCCCCGAGGCACTGCACCCAGCCCGGGTGCCATTTGCTCCGGCTCTGGTGCCCCCCCAAAACCCCCTCGCCCCACAGGCCCGGCGCACCAGCCGGTTCTCGGGGAGTGTGTGGGTTACGGTGTCATACGGGCCGGGAAGGCGGGGGCACGGGGACACGGGGGGGGGGGGGGGGGGGGGCGGTTCCCGCCCGTAGGAGCCGCCCTCGCAGACCGAGTCAGCACCCAGCCGGCGGTGAATCACGCAGCCGCGTGGCCTCCCGGTCCGTCCTGTGGGGCTCACTGGAAGCCAGCAGCAGCTGGCAGGAAATGCGAGCGCGGTGACCACAGATAAGCTGCAGGGCCCGGCGTGGCGTGGAGGCTCGGGGACAGGAAGTGGCGCTGTCGGGGCCGCTCCCAGGCCACCCCGCGAGGCACCCACCACGGGAGGCTCAGGGACCAGCTGTGGGTCAGGATGAGGCAAGCAGCACCCCTGAGGCACCCACCCACAGCCCTGGCAGCCAGAAGTGTCCCGAGGGAGCTGGGGGGCCCAGGACACCCCCGTCTGGGAGGTCGGGGCTGCGTCACGGTCCTCAGGGACTGTGGTCCCAATAATCTGGCCTGTGATGAAGTGACAGCCGGCCGGGGCCATGTGAGCAGGGAGTTCGCTTTGGCCCATGCATTTCTTAATGCCCGTCCCTGCCGGGAACATGACCGGCCCTGGGGTGGCGAGGCACACTGAGCCGGGGAGGCGTGAAGTCCCGCCTTCGCAGCTACGGACCGGCCGGCTCAGCCCCCTCACGGGCGGGCCTCTGAGGCCACAGGAGAGAGAGTAACAGCTGGGCAGGCGGCACCAAACCCTCCCCACACGCCGGCCCTGGGACTCCCAGACTTGCCAGCGTGTGGGTCAGCTTGTCCCCATTTCCCAGAGGAGCAGACTGAGGCTCAAGGGCTGCCTCCCCTGCCTGGGGGCACAGAACTCACTGGGCGGAGCCCAGACTCTAGGTCTGACGGCCGTCTCCGTGCACCCCGAGTCACACACCCTCTCTGTGCACCCCGAGTCACACACCCTCTCTGTGCACCCCGAGTCACACACCCTCTCTGTGCACCCCGAGTCACACACCCTCTCTGTGCACCCCGAGTCACACACCCTCTCTCTGCACCCCGAGTCACACACCCTCTCTGTGCACCCCGAGTCACACACCCTCTGTGCACCCGAGTCACACAGCCGCTCCATCTGTGCGGGAGGAAAGGAAGGAAGGAGGTGAGCAAAGCTGAGAGCCGAGTGTGTGGTCGGTGCTGTTTAGTAACATCCTCCGTGGCCAGGGCGGATGCCAGCTCGAGCAGCCCCATGAAAGGGGAACCCCCTCTGTGCACCCCAAAGCAGGCCCAGGGACCTTCCAGGGGCAGCCAGAGCGGCTGCCTGCTGGCTGCTCACTCCTCGGTGACACACAGCATGTGCCCTTGGACCTGGTGCAGCCCCGGGGGAGGAAGGGCTGAGGCGGGCACCACCGGGCCTTCCCCGGACTCTGCGCCAAGGGGCCCCCTTCCCGCCTCTGAGAAGCCGTGGTGGCGCCCCGGCCCCAGGGCTGTGCTGGCGGCTGGCGGGCCATGTCGGGGGCAGCAGGAGGGGGCTCGGCGGTGGCTGATTCACCCAGTTCCTGGAACTCTGGGGCGAGAGGGTGCTGTGGGCAGGCGCTGGCTGTCTCATCTGGGCCGGGCCGCGACAGATGGTCCTGGTTTAAAAAAGCACTTCCACGCGGGCTCAAAATAGCACAGCACTCACCATCAGCTGGACGGACAGGCGCTGCGGGCGTCACGTGGGGGGCACCCGCGCGGGCTGCAGGTCGGACATGGGGCCTAGGCAGCGGCCACAGCGGCCAGGCTGGAAGGCAGAAAAGGGAAGCCTCCAGCACCCACTGTGTGCCCCGCCTCATGCCAGGCAGGTGGCACCGCCGGCCCAGGAAAGCCCCGTGACAACCCCGGGCGCATGTGACCCCCGCACAGGGGGGCTGGCAGCCGAGACACGGCAGAGACGGGATGCAGGCGTGTGGCCTGGAACCTTCCCCCTCAGCCCTGCAGTCACTCAGCTCTGCTGCCACCGTGGGCGCCGGGCCTCGGGCCTGGCTGGGAGTGGAGTGGGCACAGCAGCCCTGGGGAGGGGGGGCGCCCCACACAGCCGCTGCCCCCAGGCAGGCCCCTCCCGCAGGCGGGACACAGCCCTGTGTCTCCGTGTAAAGCAGCTCCATGTGGCCAAGTAGAAGGGACGGCCCTGAACGGCTGGGTCTGAAGTTACCCCGGGGCTGCTGCGGGGACAGGGACCACAGCTGGGGTCCCGCGGGCCGGGGTACCCGCCAGGCTCCAGCCAGCAGCCCAGCTCCCTCCTGCTCCCCCCCCCCCGCCCCCCCAGAGCTTGCCTAGTGGAGCCCAGGCCGTGTGGCCTCAAGGGGAAGGACCAAGGGGGGGGGCGGGCACTGCAGAGGGGTTAGGACACCTCAGTCACTCGGCCGAGACGAAGGTTTGGCTGGAACGGAGGGCTTCTGCCCAGGGACCCCGGTGTCCTCTGGGGATGAGCAGGAGCTGTGCTGCAAACCGCTAACCACCGGCTCTGCCGGGAGCCCCAACGGCTCCGATGTGTGCCAGGCTGTGTGGCAGGACACCCCTGACCCCTGTTCTCCTTGGCACCTGGAGAACCCATCCCCCTGTGCCCTCCACCCCATCACAAAGCAGGACCACCCCCCAGGACCCGGGGCCGACTGGTGCTCCCCACCTCAGCCTCCCCTGGTCCCTTCCAAGTCCTCCCCATCCCAGGCACAGGCACGGGGAGGTCCCCTCCAGCAGTACTCTGGGAACACAAACAGCATCGCACGCGGCTCCTTAGGCCCCATGGCCAGCATCGGCCTCTCTCTCCCAATTCCTCATTCTCTCTCTCTCTCTCTCTCTCTCTCTGGAGCAATGTTCTCGAATCTGCACCCCTTGCCGTCCACCCCTGCACAGGCCTGCACACTCCCCTTCAGCCCAAGCTGTCCTCCTTCCCTGCACCCCTCCCCCCACGGGAAGATCCTGCATCACCACCCCCAACCCCAGCTTCCCACCACTGTCCTCAGATTAACCCTGTTGGTACCCGTTCATTGTCAGGTGGTTAACTGGTTAGCTTTTAGCTCTCCCGCTGGGTTGGCCAGCGGAGTTGGGGACAGTGAGCAGGGCAATGCTTCACCCCGGGGCAGGGGCCTCATCTAAGCCGCAGGGGGCCTGCCCACCTGCTGACAGCGGCCAGGCCCCCCCATTTCCACACACCCCAGGGTGGGACTCCAGCCCCCCAAGGCTGCCTGCCCAGGATAGAGAGAGCCACCGGCCAGGGACAGGCGTGTGGCCAGGCTTGTCCACCGGGGGCCTAGAAGGCCCCGCGCAGAGGAAGCTCAGAAACACGCGTGGGGAGTCCAGGCAGCTCCCGCCCTTGGTTCTGAAGAAGCCTTCTCTGACCACAGTGGCAGGCGAGCAAAGAGCTCACCGCTGGGGGCGTGCCTGTCGCACCAGACCGTGTCCGCAGCTGCGCCGAGGGGCCCGCAGTGCTGGCCGAGCTCCCGGGCGGGAATCGGAGTGGGGGCGCCCTCAGCTCCCTGTGTCTGTGATGCTCGGGGCGGCGAGAAGGCGGACCGCCCTGATCCTGCGCCAGGGAGGCGCTGCTGGGCCTCTCAGCTGCCAGCATCTCTCCCGCCCCCACCGGCCTCCCACTCAGGCCGCCAGGGAGCTGGCTGCCCGGAGACACCGCCTCCAGGGCCCGAGCCAGGACCTCAGGCCACGGAGCTGGGCCCCGCTTCCCAGCGTCCACCTCTGGCCCGGCTTCTCTCCCAGCGGCGAGCCCCTGTCCCCATCATCCAATCCCAGCACACTCTCCAAGGTTGTCTCACACACACGTACATGCACATACGTGCACACACACATGCACGCACACCCATGCACGCACGCACACACGCCGACACTGCATTTGAACACTGTTCTCCGGGAAATTCAAGTAGCGAGAGGAGGAAGCTCGCTGGAGACAAGAAGCAAAGGAGCACAATTCCCAAAACCTGGCTAAGTGCCCGCAGCTCAGGACAGTGCCCGCAGGGTGAGCTGGGGGCCGCCCCCTGGTGCACAGGAGCCGCTGGGCGCCCTCCTTGGAGAGGCGGCGGGGCCTCCTGGGCGGCGCTCCTTCTGCTTCTCTCAGGAAACAGGTTCAGCGGGTGCGCTCACTCTCAGGTTTACTCATTCCACCTAGCCCTGTGCCCGGATGGGGATTGAACTGTGACCTCCTGGTTCATAGGTCGACGCTCACCCACTGAGCCACACTGGCCAGGTTTCACCCCACTTGTAATTCCTGCTGTAGTTCTCTGTTCTACATGCTTAGCAGCCACCAGAGATCCTTTCCTGAACAGGGAGGGGTGCAGTGAAACACATGAAAGAGAGGAGAAGGGAGGGGAGGGGAGGGGGGGAGGGGAGGGGAGGGGGGAGGGGGGAGGGGGAGGGGAGGGGAGGGGAGGGGAGGGAGAGGATGAGATGAACAATGAGCTAACCCTGACTAAGGGGGGAAATCTGACCCCACTCTGACATCCCTGTGCGTGTGCCTGTGAGCATATGCCCATGGGCACACGCCTGTGGGCGTGTGTGCCCGTGGGCGTGTGCCTGAGCGTGTGCCTGTGGGCGTGTGCCTGAGAGCGTGTGCCCATGGGCGTGTGCCTGTGAGCGTGTGCCCGTGGGCGTGTCCCCAGCGGGCCAGCTAAGAACGGCCGTTTGGACAGGGCCTCCTGGGCTCCCGCAGAACCGCAACCATAAGGCTCTTACAGGGTCCCAGCCCCAAGGTAAGTGCTTCTGCTCCCACGAGGGCCCACCGCGCCAGGACCGCTGGGTGCTGGGAACGTGCCCACAGGCGCAAAACGCACGTCCTGGGCCTGAGGAACCCCTGGGGGCGGAGCGAGGCTCCACGCTCCTACCCGGTCCCTGGCACCGGACACCCTGGGGGACCACTGGCTCCGTGGGCCTTCCCACCCGCCCACCAGCGCCCCCCCCGCCCCCCGCAGCCTCACGTTGGCCTCAGAGAGGGTCCCTGGCAAGTGAATGCTCATGAACAAACAGGTAGATCTTTATGACTCCCCCCGGGAACGCGCTCTCACCAAATACAGCTTGTGACAAGGCAAAGCCCGACCTGCCTCTGCTGGGTCAGAGGCTGGAGGCTGCGTGCATTTCCAGTGTCTGTCCTGCCCGACCCGCCCCCCCTCCCCCACTCAACCTCCTGCTCCGCGCCTTTCTCCCTGGGCAAGTGCGACTGACGCCCCAGCCTCAGCATCAGCGCCACCTCCTCCAGGAAGCCGTCTTTGATTTCCTCACTCATCACTAAGCATTGCCTTAGTGTGCAGCCTGCCTCGGGCACGTGACAGGCTGAGCACGGGCAGAATTGGCCCTGCCTGGACCCCGAGGGGCAGGTAAAGGCCCAGCGATCCACACCCCACACATCTCTCACATGCACACAGCACACGTGCGCACACCCTCTGACAGATGGCGAGCGCGGCTGCGAGCTGCTGGTCCCCCGCCCTCCGAGGGGGAAGATGCTCTGGGAAGGTGTGTGGAGTAAGCAGAGCACGAGGGAAACGAGGCTCTCGATCCGGGCAGGGCTCAGAATGAAAACCACCACCACCCAGACCGTGACGAGTCCCGGCCGGCGTGGCTCCGTGGCTGAGCGTCGACCTGTGAACCAGGAGGTCACGGTTCCACTCCCGGTCAGGGCACAGGCCTCGATCCCCTGTGTGGGGCGTGCAGGAGGCAGCCGATGCACGATTCTCTCTCACCATTGGTGTTTGTATCTCTTTCTCGCACTCCCTTCCTCTCTAAAATCAGCAAAAATATGTTTTAACACACACACACACACACACACACACACACACGGAAATACCCCTCATTGCAGGCCTGTGAGAACGGCCGAAACCCAGCTCACGGAGGCCCCGGCCCTGGAGCTCGCCCGACTGGGTGCGAACACACAATACTTGGCTTCTGCGTGCCTCAGTTTCCCCATCAGTAAAACGGGGATCATCATGCTCTCGACAGGGAAAGGCCGCTGTGCCGTTTGAACGAGCAGCTGGGGTGCAGGTGGCCTGCCATGAGCGGCCCGGCCTGGCTGCCGGCTGCCGCTGACCACGCACCGTCCCTGACCCTCAAGTTCCTCCGTTTACTGTCCTTTCCCCGCCTCCAAGGACGTGTCCCCGGCCCTGCTCAGGGCTTTCCCGAGGCCACAGGTAATGCCGGGATTTGGAGCGCAGACCCAGGCGGGCGCACTCGCCCAGCCGCGGCCCCCGCCCAGGCACAGGGCGCTGCGGAGGCAGCCTGGGAGCAGTGGTCCAGGCTCTGGGGGACGGAGCTGACAGAAAGGCCCACGTCATGTACCTGGAAACTCTACCCCGGCCGCACCCCGACAGCTGGCGGGACGTGTGGCCGCTCGGGCCACTGAGGAAACGGGCTGAGGCCCACGTCCACGGTCACGGGGTCAGCTGGTCTCGGCCCCCAAGGCCCCGGCTTGTCCCAGCCTGGGAACTGTGATGGAGCTGACTCAAGGGCCATGCTGGCCTCAGGAGCCTGGAGAAGCCTGGGGGCCTCCACGCGTGTGCTGCACACGGGCCAGGGGGCACTCTTGGGGCTCCAGGAGGGAAGGAGGGAACACCACTGTGATCTCACGGACTCCCGAGGAAGTAAAGGGCTATGCCAGTCCGGCCGGCGTGGTTCGGGGGTTGAGCGTCGATCTATGAACCAGGAGGTCACGGTTCGATGCCGGTCAAGGTCACATGCCCAGGCTGTGGGCTCCATCCCCAGTAGGGAGCGTGCAGGAGGCAGCCGATGCGTGATTCTCTCTCCTCATTGATGCTCCTCTCTCTCCCCCTCTCCCTTCCTCTCTGAAACCAATAAAAATATATTTAAAAAACAAAAACAAATAAAGGCCCACCCCAGGGCCTCTCGTCCAGGCTGCAGGCTGCGGGCTGCGGGAGAGTGGGCCCCCCCCCCCCCCCGCCCAGCCGCACCCCTGGGAGCCCTGCACGTGCAGCTCCCTCTGAGGCCAGATACACGGCAGCAAACCCCAAGACGGGCATCGCGAGGGCGGCGGCAGGGCGCCTGCCTGGTCACCGGTCACCTTAACTGGGAGAAGCCCTGCTTAGGCGGCCTGCAGGTTCGTGCACTGTGGCCGGGCCTCGGCCACCCCTGGGGCAGAGCGCCCGCCTCGGGACTGATGACCCCAGACACCAGGCACCCGCAGCCTTGAACCACAGCTGGTGCCAAGGACCGGAGCAAACCCCGCCTCCGGGGCTGCCGCTGTCAGAGGCGCAGGCAGGCGCGTGCGGGGTCAGGCCCGGGGCTGAAGCCGCTGCAGCTGCGGCTTGGGGACCCACCAGGCACCCGCCCGCCCGCCCATCTGGGAGTGCGGATGCCCCTCCACCCAGGTGACGGCAGAGGATGGACGAGGAAGTGCAAGCGGCAGGGCAGCCACGGCCAAGGCCAGGCCCAGGCAAGCTGCACAGTGGCGGCCAAAGGCCTGCAACCTGGTCGAAACAGAGGCAGGCGGGGAGTACCGTCCAGAGGCCCAACCACAAGGGCGCTGGACAGAAAGCCTGCACCCTGAGCACCCACGGGCGTCCCTGCAGGGGGTGAGCGCGCAGGGGTTCCGAGGGAGCGGCCCTCTGCGGGGCCCAGATCTGGGTCAGCTTCCCCGCTCCCCAGCCCCCGAGAGGCCCAGAACATCTGTCTTCCTCTGCTTGCACTGCCCCAAAACAGCTGCACCGCGGGCACCTCGCTCGGGCGCTGCTCAGACAGGACTCCAAACCCGCCCGCCTCTGCGGACGACAGTGGCCCTGGCGGCCGCTCCTTGGCATAAAGGTCAAGGGCGAAAGGGCGAATCCAGGGCAGATGCTGACCAAGGCATCTCCAGGGCCACTCCCAGCGAGCAGACAGCCTGTCCCCCGGGCCGCGTGCCCACGTCTGTGCCGGCCTCTCAGCGACCTGCGGCCCAGCAGGTGCGGCCCTGGCCACCGTGTGGACGCAGAGGACACAGCTCCGGGTGAGGGGACGCCACCCCGCGAGCACCTCCAACTTTTGCTCTGGCACCGACAGGATCGGGCGCTGCCAGGAGCCCGGCGGGGGGACGGCGGGCACGGGGAGCAGGAGCAGCACCGCCACCGGGCAGGTGGCTTTTGTCCGCCGGGGACTGGCAGAGACCCGGCGGCTGGGGGCACTGGTGGGGGGGCAGGTTCCTCTCCAGCCCTGGCCTCCTGCAGCCCCCGTCGGCGCCTCCGCGGGGGTCAGAGCATCCGCCCTCCGCCATCTCCACAGGAAAAGCCAATTCGTCGCCAAATATTCGGAACAGGTCCTGGCCACTGGGTGAGCGGGGCTGACAGCTGGCAAGGAAACCGTGGCCCCTTCACCCCGAGTTCCAGGCTCCGCTGGGGGCCTGCAGGGAGGGGGTCACGGCAGCCCGGGGCTGGCCCTGCTCCTGCGTCAGTTCCAACACGGTTGTGGCTGAGTCACCCTTTTCCCCTCTGCCCCACGCACGCACAAGCACTGTACACGCACCACACGCCTGCACACCCATGCGCTACCCATGTGCGCGCGCACACAGCGCATGCATGCGTGTACCTCCCACAACATGCATGCACGTGCCACACACACACCGTCGCACCAGGGTTCCCAGGACAATGCGTCAGACCAGGACCTTCACTGGGTTTTCAGCGCCGAGGGAAGGAGTGGCAGAGAGAGCGGCAGGGGGAGGTGACCCGAGGACAAGAGGCCCGGGGAGGCCGCACGACCGGCGGCACCCGCGCACCCACACCTGGCACAGGCTCCATCGCGCCCAGGGCAGCCCTGGGGGGCCGGTCAGCCCCCACCCCAGCCGCACCCACCTTGCTGTGTGGCCTCAGGTCACCTGCCCTGCCTGGGCCTGCTTCTGCCTGGGGAGCAGTGACGTGACCGGCACCTCCACGGGAACAGCCCTGAGGTACACCCCCCGCCCCAGGAGGACTCCCGCTGAGGTTGGGGTCCTCCTGGGTCAGCCTGTCCTGCCCCCACCTGCTGGAGGCTCACCACAGACTTCCTGGAGCCCCAGCGGACAGCTTCCTTCCGGATGGCTCTCTGAGGGCCCCCATGTCCCCGGCAGCCGGGCCAAGGCCACACGGGGGCCTGGGCTTTGGGGGTGGCTACCGGGTGGCCCCGTGAGGCTGCTGCGGGGCGGGGAGGGCGCGGCTTGTCTGCGGGCCGAGAGTGGGCCCTCCTGAGGGTACTTAGCGGCCTGTGAGCAGCCCGTGGGCTGTGCCTCGAGCCTTTTCCCAGCTGGACTGCACCCGCAGGACAGGACGCGCCTCCTCACCCCTCAGCCCCGAGGGCGCTTCCCTCCAGGCGCTTCCCGTCCGCGGCTCCATCCCCAGTGGGCCGTGCAGGAGGCGGCCAATCGATGGTTCTGACCCATCCCTGATGCTTCTCTCTCTCCCTCTCCCTTCCTCTCTGAAACCAATAACAATATATTTAAAAGAAAGAAAAGTCCCCTGTGTCGATAGCTACACGCAGCCGTAAAGGCTCCACGTGGCCTAGGGACCCTCCGGGGACACCGGTGGCTCCCGGGGTCACGCCTTGGGGTGGGGACTCAGGGAAAAAAACTCACCCTTTCGCCAGCAAATCATCACTTGGTGGTTTTTTATAAACGGAACGAGGAGCGGGGAAAACGAACCACGTGCCGTCGCTAATGGAGCATCTGGAGAAGCGGTTTCATCGGCTGGTACAGATCTGGCAGCAGCCGAGCCGGTCAGTGCCGAGCGTGTCCGTGCAGGGAGGCCCGGCTGCCACCTCGTCTGTGAGGCTGGCTCTCCCGGGAGGAGACCGGAGGGCCTGGGGTCCAGTCCCGACTCAGCACCAGCGGCCCCTGGTGTAATGGTCTCTGAGGCTTCCGTTCCCTCGTGTGTAAACAGGAAGGACAGGGACCCCCGTGAGGTCCCCTGAGCTGAACTGAGCCCCAGGCCTCCATCGCACTCTGCCTGCCTCCCCTCCTTGTAGGAGGAGCAGAGGGGAGGGAGACTGGATGGCGGGCTGGTCCTCAAGTGCCCTCTGCCCTGCAGCCTCGCGCTCCGCCCTCCACCCAGCGGCCCAGGCGAGGGGCAGGGGGCGAGGGGCAGGGGGCAGGCCACCTGGAAGCAGGAAGTCCTGAGGACACCGGAGCTTTTAGCACAGACACGAAGCCGGCCTGAGCACGTCCAGGCTCCCAAGGGGGTTCGTAATGAAGACACTCGCTGTGGTGATGACAAATACGGCGACACGACTGTTGGAGTGTTCTGTTCTTCTTCGGGGAAATGCATAAAAGCCAAGAACAGGGAACACGGACCTCCAGACTTGAGCAGGAGCGTTCCAATAACCCCATGGTGTTTGTTTGTGAAGGGGAGGGCTTGCCCGGTCTCGGCGATCCGCCCGGGTTAGGAGTGAGGGCTGCTGAGAATTCAAGTCCCAACGGACACGTGGACGTGGGAGTGACCCCGGAGCACAGGGGCCTCACGCATCTGTCCGGCTTAGTCTCCAAAGGCCGGCCAGCCCCCACCTCCCAGAGGGCCCCTCCACCGTCACCCCCCAATCCCCCGACAGCAGGACACTGGGAAGCGATGACTTTAGCCCAAAGGCCTAGGTTCCTCATCTGTAAGGAAGCGGCTCTTCCTCTGGGTTTGGGGAGGATGGATCAGATAAATCTGATGAGCTAGGAGCTCAGCAAATGCTGATGGTGGCTCCTGTCACCAGTCCTCGGGGCTGGGGGCTGTTCCCCGGGGCCGAAGGTCTGTGAGATGATGTGGGGGCTGAGGGGCTGGGCACATAGGCCTGAGTCGCTTACGGCCTGTGGGCACCTCCCAGGAGCAAGCCAGGGCCCCCAGCCAGGCAGAACCCCCCTGCTGGCAAGGCAGCTGCCAGAATCCCTCTCCGCCACGAAAGGGCCTGCCTCCACCTTCCTCCACGCCCTGGACCTGCTCCCGGGCCTCGGCCGACCTGACCTCCAGACAGGCCCTCGCCTGCCTCCCCCTGCCACCGGAGCTGGGGCTCTCCACTCCCAGGCCACCCAGGGAAGCAGCCTCGGGCCCTCCCCCAGGAGGCACGGCGAACAGCTCCCGTGGCAGCTCCCGTCCTTCAACCCAGCGACCGTGCCTGCGAGTCCGGCCCCACGCGCCTCTCGGACAGGGCCTGGGAGCCTGGCTTTGATCAGTGAGCCAGTGCCCCCCAGACCCTGGGCCCTAAACTCATTCCAGGGCAGGTGACCTGGCCCCCCAGCGGAGGGGGTGAAAGTGTTTAGGCCTGGACTTTGCACGGTTCTCTCACTCAGTCAAGAGCTGTGTCTCTAAGCCTCTCCCCCGCTTGGCGCGGGTGGGCGGGTTAGCCATCTTTCATGTTGGGAGTAACCAAGCAGTCGCTCAGCACGCGCTGGCTCCTTCTCTCCCGGGTCACGGTCTCTCCAGGCCGAGGACTGGCAATCTTTTTAGACCCTATTCACGCTCCCCGCCCCGGTTGCAAAGGAAATATTAATGGAAGGTTATGCTCGCAGCTTCGGAAAATGATTACTCAAGATAGCAATTATATTTCCCTCCTCCGCGGGCAATAAAACGGCACCTCGCTGTGCAGCAGGCGCGGGCAAGGCTGAGCCCTGTTGGGAGGGAGGCGGCATCAAAGCGAGGGCCTGCCCAAGACACACAGACACATCAGACCCGCCGAGAAAGTGGTGACTCAAAATAGCAGGGTTCTGCATCCAGGGCGGGGGCCGCGTGTCAAGGTCAGGGACCGCCCCGCCCCACAGGAAACAGGGGCCCAATTGCGAAGCATGCAGAGACAGAAGCAAGGAGGCTCGGGGTCGCTGAGCGGCGGTGCAGGCCCGCAGCCTGCGCGCACCTGGAGCCTGCGGGCACCCGGAGCCCATCGGCCAGCTCCTGGGGTTCCTTCTGAGGGGCGCAAGCACTCAGGACAGCCCCCTGACTCAACAGCCAGCAACGGAGCAGCTTCCCAGGCAGCTTCCGGGGAAGCCACCGCTTCCTGGAGAAAAAAAGAGGACCGTGTATCGCCTGAAAAACAGCAGTCCTCGCTGCCATGGATTGAGCACCTACTGTATGCCAAGCAAACTCAGCGAGGCAGGAATTGCCGCCTCCCTTTGACAGCTCAGGCATCTTAAGCAGCTTACCCAAGGTCACGCCGCAAAGGGCAACGTGGGGTTCCCATCAACGGGCCAGCTCTCCCACGAGGGCCGGCTGTGTCCGTCTTGTTAACTACTGTGTCCCCTAGAGTCCACCTCGCACGGCGCTGGCACCTAGTAGGTGCTCAATAGACTGTACTCATTCCACACAAGAAGGGCGAGTGATGGAACTCCTAGAATGATCATCCACACAGGGAGGGCCCAACTCCACAGCTTCGCAGACTTAAAATAGCTGTGACTTGGACTGTACGCATGCACGTAAGCATTTCTAATGGGCACCGGGAGCAGGGGGATGAGGGCATGTGCTGGGGGGCAGGGAGAGGTCCATGGGGGGAAAGGGGGGACATGGGATTCTTTCAACAATAAAGAATTTTAAAAATATAGCTGTGACTGTGAATGAGTCTGGGCCTGGAGGGAAGCAGGACAGGTGGGGGAGGGCAAGCCTGGGGCCTGCAGGTCAGGGTCACAGGCCCCACCCCCAGCCCGGAGTGCCCTGCTCGGGTCTCCCCTGGAGGCACTGGCTGTTTTTCGTCAGAGGAAATCTGTGGCACTCGAACTCAGTAGAATATGGTTGGTATGGACAACGGAGGCTTATTTTGTGCTGTGACCACGTGAAAACCAGGCCCTTCTCACCAAGCTGAGCTGCAGGGGGGTGACGAGGCGCTGACCGCTGCGCACACTTCCACCCGCTGCCCTGTAGGTAACTCCGGGGCAAAGGAGAAGAGCCCGGCCGAGGCCCTCGGCCTGCGTTGGAGGGCGAGGCTGCAGGTTGCGACAGAGCAGAGCAGAGATTTGGCGGCTGTGACCCGGGCGCCTCCAGACCACGTGGCCTGGAGCCCAGGCCCAGCAGGACCAGGCATCTGCTGACCCCAGGGGGTGGGAAGAGCTGCTGAAGAGAGAAGAACTGTGCCCGGGGTCACTGGGGCGGGAGGCCTTCCCCTCGGGGCAGGGCCGCGGTGGCTTCCCCGGAGCCCGGAGAGTGGAGAGCAGGGTCCCAGGGGCAGCCCCAGCGAGGACTGCAAATTCCCAGCTGGTGCTGGGAGGGTGGGTTCTTCAGGCCCAAGGATTGTTCTGGAAACTGGAGAACCTGGGGGGCGGGGAGGAGAGGAGGGCAGAGGGGAGAACTTCCTGATCTGAAAACCAGGAGAAGCAGGAGGGAGACCCTTGGGGACCTCACTGGTCCTTGGAGCAGAGGTGGGGGCCGGTGGGTGTGTTCCCTGCAGCAGGAGGCAGAATCCAGCAGTGCAGTCAGGGGTCAGAGCCAGGCTGGGAGGGGCTGGCCACGGCCATAGCGGGCAGAGGGAGGGCGCACAGGCCTGAGTGTGCAGTGTGTGGCCAGCACTCCGTGCTAACACGCCACAGACCCAGCCCTGCCCTGGAGAGCAGGCAGCCTGTACAGTGTCCATGCCCCCCGCCCCCCGCCCCTCGTCCCTCACCCCTCACCCCTGGCCAACACCCGCCTCTAGCTGATGCCCTCCCCCCCAGACCCCAATGCCTCTCCTGTCCTTCGTGGACCTCCTGCAGGGGGCGCCGGTTCACCACGGGCTTGGATGGTGTGCGCCAGGGGTCCTGGAGATTCCTTCCCATCCCAGGGCCTTCAGACCCCAGACCCCGACCAGATCCTCTAGGGTGAGGGGCCCCTGGCGGGAGGCGTGGCTGACACTGAGGCCAGGCACTGCGAAGGGAGGGGCAGGGGGTCCTACCACCTCCAGAAAGGGGACTCCGAGCCCTGCTTTTGCTGATGCCACATGAGTCCACTGACGCTGACACTCATCCTTCTTGGGGACACTGAGTACATGAGCAAACAGGTCCCAGAGCCAGAGATCCACACCCCGCAAGGTCAAGGCCGGCAGCCTCCTCCTGCCCTTAACCCCCAAGACACCCCTGATCAGCGGGCTTGTCCAGAGAGGCCTCCCAGAGAGAAGGCCCAGACGCAGGAGAGAGGGTGAGGGGGGTTGGTGGCTGGAGTCGACCCGGAGGGACTCACTTGCAGCTGGCAAAGGCCCCACTCCGAGTTCCTCGGGAAGCCCCAGGGCCCTCACCGGCCTCCTTTGGGGCTACCTGAGGGGGCAGGACACGCGGGAGAGAGCAGGAAACCCACAGAGAGCGCTGGAAGGCAGTGCTGCCGCGGGGCTGAACCCGGCAGGCTTCCTGGTGGAGGCGCCTTCCTGGTGGCGAGTGCACAGCCCCCAGACCTGGGTGGGTGCAGAGGTGGGTGGTGAGGAGGGGGCAGTGAAGGGGAAGCGGGAATGTCCCTGGGGAGAGGAAATGGAACTGTTCCAAGAACTGGACCCCCTCCTTCTCTTCCAACAAATGGAGACCATTTCCCAGGAACGTGGATGAAATCAAAGCCGCTTCCACAGCCCTGGGGCACAGGGAGGAGGCCCTGCCCCACCCCAGGCCTGTGAGGCGGGGCGGGCCCAGGCCAGGAACGGGGAGAGGCCGGGGCAGAGCTGCCTCAGGCCCAGGGAGCAGCGCCCAGGCTCCCCCAGGACCAGAGCCTGTGGGCAGGAGCCCTGCAGGAGTCCAGTGCGGGGTTCCCCCCCCCCGCCCCCAATCCCCCAGCACCCGAGGCCGCGCCCAGCACCCGAGGCCGCGCCCAGCACCGGGAGGGTAAAGGACGCGGGCAGGACCCCTGAGGGGAGAGAAGCAGCGGGCCCTGACTGCCCGGCGCCCGGCTCGGGGCGGAGGGGCATCGGCTCACCCTCAGCGCATCCCTAACACTGTGGACCCCCGCGCTATGCGCAACCATAAACCTGCAGCCGCAGCTCTCCGCAGCCCGGGAGCCTGGCGGCCTCCTCTGGGGCTACCTGAGCGGGTCCAGGGATCTCAGGACACATGGGAGGACGGGGTGACGGGCAGCCCAGGTGGGGACGGGGCCGCGCGGGGGGCAGGCACAGAGGACACAGGACGGGGAGTGCCGGGGTGCAGAGCGTGAGAGAGGGGGTGCGCGGGCCACGGGACCTGGCGGGCGGCACAGCCACCTCCCCGGAGCCTGGATTGGGGAAGCTGGGGTCGGAGCCCACACCGGGGTCCCCTTGCTGAACTGCCCTTCCAGGCGTCAGAGCCGAAGAGGAACACGTGCTGGCCCACCTGCGCCGTCTTCCCCTCGAGTCTGAAAAAACACGCTCTTTCCCCAGCGCCTGGGCGGCCAGGTCCCTTCAGACGCCGCGCAGCGAGGAGGCGGCGGCCAAAGGAAGGGGGCGGGGACCCGGAGGCTCCGCCCACTGCCCGCCCCTCGCCTGACCACGCCCCCGCAGGCTCCTCCTCCCGGTTTACCTGCCCAGCCTCAGCTGCCGCCTCACCTGTCCCGCCTGGGGGCTTGCGCCCTCCTCCGGCGTCCAGGCGTCCCGGTACCTGTCAGCACCGCCTCTTCCTGCTTAAGGCCGCCTCGGGGGGGGGGGAAGCCTTTCGGGATTCCCGAACCGGGCGTCCCCTCTTTCCTTGAACCAGCCACCCCCACCTCGCAGGTGGTGCCGCTCCGACCCGAGGCTCCAGGCCGCCCCCTGCGCGGCGGGCCCCGGAGGCCTGGGAAGTGTGTGGGCCTGCCGCCCCGCCGCGCCCCGCCCCGCCCCCGCCTGCACCCACGTGACCCTCCCAGCTGGCCTGCGGGCCTGCAGTGACCGGAGCTCTCTCCTCACCAGGTCAGAGCGGGGTTAAGGGCGCCAGCTCTGACCCGGATCACGCGTTGCAAACCCTGCTCCTCACGCGTTTGTGGGGTGACCTTGAATGACTTTCCATGCCTTCGTTTCCTCATCTGCAAAGTGGGGATCCTATCTGTGCTTAGCAGCCGCAGAGCTTCTGCCGAGGGGAACGGGAATATTTCGGAAAATGACAGCGGTGGTGGCTGCCCTTTGTGGATGAAATCAATGCCACTGGATTGCACGCTTAACATAGGGAAAGCGGGAATGTTGGTTACATTCTATTGCAATTTTGCAACGTTAGTGATGTCACGTACCAAGAAGCGGTGGGTTGGACATGTTAGTGGGTAAATTGGATGATGTGTGAATTGTACTTCAGTTAGACCGTCAGCGGGGCTGGGCTGTGGGCGCTGGATGAGCCTCCACGTTCGAGCTTGGAGGGCGTAGCACCCGGTAAGCGCTGAGCCTGCGCTGGCTGACACATTAAACACCTCAGCCATCAGCTCGTTTCATCTTCGTAAGAACCCTGCAGGGCTCAGAAGTATAGTTACTCGTGTTATATGGGTAAGAAGATGATGGACAACCAGAAACGAGAGCTGCAAAGCCAGGACTCACATCCGGGTGCTCCAGGCAGGGGAGCCTGAGGCCCCAGTAGCAATGCGCCAGCCAAAGGGCCCGGGGCTGCGCCCTCTGAGGCAGTGGGCGGGGCCCCGCCATGCCCAGAAGGGAAGGAGGAAGGAAGCCCGGGCAGCGTGCTGATAAGGCCCCGCCTTCCTGAGGCCTGAAGGTGACCTTGCCTGCAACAGCCCTTCCCTTTTCCTAATGACCTTCAGGTCCTGCCGCGTCTGCATTGCCTTCCACACTGCTCAGCCCCGGGGCTCCTCTGCCCGCCGGGCGGGTGCTGTCCGCTCTGCACACCAACTGGCTGGTTTCTGCTTGAGCACAGCTGGTCGCAGGGCTGTCTCGGGCCAGAGGTAGCAGACCCCACGGTGAACAGGACAGACTTCTCTCTAAAGTACTGGGTCCTGCCTGGCAGGCGTGGCTCAGTGGTCGAGCACTGACCTATGAACCAGAAGGTTCGATTCCGGTCAGGGCACAGGCCCGGGTTGTGGGCTCCATCCCCAGTGTGGGGCGTGTAGGAGGCAGCTGATCCATGATTCTCTCTCATCATAGATGTTTCTATCTCTCCGCCCTCTCCCTTCCTCTCTGAGATCAATCCAAATATATTTTAAATAAATAACACAGTGTTGCCCTAGCCGGTTTGGCTCAGGGGATAGAGCGTCGGCCTGCGGACTGAAGGGTCCCAGGTTCGATTCCAGACAAGGGCATGTGCCTGGGTTGCAGGCTCCATCCCCAGTGTGGGGGTGTGCAGGAGGCAGCCAATCAATGATTCTCTCTCATCATGGATGTTTCTTTCCTCTCTCCCCCTCTCCCTTCCTCTCTGAAATTAATAAAAATATATATTTTTAAAAAAATAATACCGTGTTGGGTCCTAACTTGCCTTTCTCTTCAATTTAACCCAGAACTGGCCCCGGGCGAAGGCCCTGCGTCAGTCCCCTAAGCCGCGGAGGTGACTGTGGGAAGTCCGAGGGCAGGAAGCTCTGAGACAGACAGAGGGGTGAGCATG
This sequence comes from Corynorhinus townsendii, assembly GCA_026230045.1. Lineage (NCBI taxonomy): Eukaryota > Metazoa > Chordata > Mammalia > Chiroptera > Vespertilionidae > Corynorhinus > Corynorhinus townsendii. The sequence goes on along the minus strand of JAPDVU010000007.1, from coordinate 168,717,084 downwards.
CAAGTCAGAGTCCGCTCCCCGCCCTGTCGGGTCTGGCCAGGGAAGTGCTCCGGGTGGAGGATCCTGCAGACCCTCAAGGACACCCCGTGTAGCCGTGGGCCCACTCAGCACCCCACAGGCAGTTCTCCCAGCTTTGGGGTGCTCTCCCCAGCCAGCTTCTCTCACGCTGGGCTCCAGCCCCCACGAGAGCCCCCAGCCTGTTGCTCAAAGCAGCATGTGAACTGAGCCCCCCTAGTTCACAGACGGCTCCTCTGGACACGTAAATGCAGACGCCAACCAGCGCTGGGCCGCTGCTCTGGCACCAGGAGCCGAGGAAGCCAGGAAGCCAGGGAGCGAGGCTAAGAGGTGCCCCCCTCTAGCCCAGCTCCCCACCTCCCAGCCTGTGGGACTGGGGGCCAAGTCTCGATGCCCTCAAACAAAACCCTGAGACTCCTCACAGCCCTGCGGTGAGAAATGCCTCAGACCCCCACAGGCACGGCACCAATCTCTGCGCCTCTTTTGTTTTTGTCTTCATGTCTTTTGTTTTGAGAAATCCCCGGCTGAGACCAGGGCACGTGGCTAAAGCGTCCTCATGGTTCCCCCATCCTTGCTGACCAAGGTCGGGATTGGCCCTGAGGCGGGACCTGCGTGAGCTCCACCCCGAAGCACCTTGCAGGAGAACCATTCAACAGGGCCGTTGGTGGGCATGCCAGACGGTCAGCGAGGGCCTGGTCCACGGGCGTCCCAGCCCCACCCCCGCCGCACAGGGCCCGGCACCCGCCTGTCCTCAGCTTCCAGCCCGGTTCTGCGGCTGTTGGCAGGGACCCAGCGCTCAGCAGGGACACTGGCACGGAGGCTCTGCCACTCGGGGTGCCCATTCAAAGGAGGCTAAGCCAGGACCCTGAGTGGCTGAGACTCACATCCCCCAAAGGCATCTTTCTCAGCACTGGCCCCCGTGTCCTGAGAGGGATGGCAATGGGGGGACCCGGGGGACAGGGCCAAGGGGCCGGTGAGCAGGGCCCGGCACAGTCTGGGCATTGGGTCCAGGGCTGTCCCCTGGGGCCTGGGGCAGGTAGGAAGGCCGGTGGGTGACAGGCCAGAGGTTGGGGAGGGAGCTGGAGTCGCACAGAAGCTCAGAGAGTCCTCCCCACAGGAGGGGTGAGCTGCCTAAGCACAGAGCAGGACGGACGGCCAGGAGCAACGCCCGCCCCACGCCCTAGGTTGGGTAAGCTTCTGCACCAGCCTGGACAAGGTCACCAGCTCAAGGACACTGAGCATGGTGCCCGGCAGCAATGATGTTTGCTGGGAGGCGGGCGCCTGGGGTCTGAAGGCCAGAGCCAGTGCTGGGACCCATTTAGCAGAAGGCCACCCGCCCTCCTCCTGGTCCCTGGCCCCCTGGCCTCCCAGAGCCTCGCCCTGCCTCCCCTCCTGGTCCCTGGCCCCCTGGTCCCCTGGCCTCCCAGAGCCTTGCCCTGCCTCCCCTCCTCCTGGTCTCCTGGCCTCCCAGAGCCTTGCCCTGCCTCCCCTCCTCCTGGTCCCCTGGCCTCCCAGAGCCTCGCCCTGCCTCCCCTCCTCCTGGTCCCAGATCCCCTGGCCTCCCAGAGCCTCGCCCTGCCTCCCCTCCCCCTGGTCCCAGATCCCCTGGCCTCCCAGAGCCCTACTCTGCACACACACACACACACACACACCGCCCCCTCAAAGCTCCTGGAAACAGCCTTCAGGCGTTCACACCTCATGCTGGTCTTTCTTCACACACAGATGTCAGCCTCACAGACACCCTGCGAGCTTGGCATCATTGTCCCCATTTTCCACAGAAACTGAGGCTGAAGCAGGTGGGCTCGCCAGCCTGAGATCAGCAGCGAGTGAGTGGCAGTGCCAGGCGTCCTGCAGGCCCCTCAGGGTTGTTCCCCCTCCCCCTCCCCTCCCCCTCCCTCCTCCTTCCCCTTCCTCAGCCACAGACCAGGGGAAACCGACTCCATTCCCCCAGTGAGCAGAGCACCCGGAAAAGAGGCGAGGAGCCTTCCTTCTGTTTTAAATCTGCCCTTGAGCCCCCTGAGGGGAGCTGATATTTTGGGGGCCTCGCGGGGCTGGGCTGAGTCTAACTTGGGCAGAGCCACCCCTGACCCCTCCCCCGCCCGAGGTCTCTCTCATAACCTTTTGTGACTCACAGACTGCACTGTGGTCGCCCAAGGGCACCGGGCACCCTGGGTTGCCGCCCACTGTCTGCCCACCCTCCGCCCATTCGGTCACTCACTCATCCACTCACCATGGCCGCGGCGTGGCCTTGGCGTCCGGCTCAGGGCTAGGAGCCAGCGGTTCCGCAGGCCGCATTTCATCAGTTCCGTCGGCCGCCCCGTGGGCTCAGCTGTCATCTTGATCTTCAGTGAAAAACCAGGGAGACGGCGAACACCGTGTCTACAGGCGCCCACGCAGCCCGGCGGCGGGGCTCAGCGGTTGTGTGTTGACTGTGAACCAGGAGGTCAGGGTTCGGTTCCCGGTCAGGGCACAGGCCCGGGTTGCGGGCTCCATCCCCAGTGGGGGCGTGCAGGAGGCAGCCGGTCCATGACTCTCTCTCGTCACTGATGCCTCTCTCTCCCTCCCTCTCTGCAGTCAGTAAGAATGTGTAATGGTAAGTAAGTAAGTAAAGTTGCCCGGCCAGTTTCGGAGAGAGAATCCAAGCGGGATATTCTGAGTGCCGACCCAGCGCTCTCTCCTGGACTCGATTTCCACCAGCCGCCCCTCCTCGCTTCCTCCTGCAAGCGACAGCTCCATCCGCACCCGGGCCCCCTCGACCCCCTCGGCCGGCGCCCCGGCCCTGGCGTGTGCCAGACATTCAGCTCCAAGGGCACCTCTATTCCACCTGCTGATGAGGCTGAGGTCCTGCTACCGGCCACGTCCACCCCCAGTTGGCACCTCCCCAGCCGGAGCCGTGACCTGGACACTGAAGGCCACGTGCATTTTGGAGCTTCCGTTCACCCCGCTCGGTGGGAAGGTCTGGGTACAAGCCTCCTGACTTCCCAGGCACAGAATTCCCTCCCGATGGACAACTTACGACTTCGGGTGCAATCGGAAGGGAAAAATCTCCCAGGGAAGGGGGCACCTCTCCTCCCAACACCGGCCCTCGAGGCCACCCACGCGCTCTCTCTCACTGGGAGGGTCCCGGTGGCCTCGGGTGGCCTCAGTCAGCTCCCGGAAACCAGGGCTCTGCGATGTCCCGTTTCCCTGGCGGCAGGACCACACTGGTCCTCGACTCACAGATTTAATGCGTCCAAGAGCGCAGACAGCCTGGCTTCTCTGCCGGCCTGGCTCGGGTTTAATGCTGTTCTTTAGGCGGATTAGGGGGGTCTCAGCGACGGGGTCCAGAGAGAGCGCCTCAGGGGAGCCCAGCCTGCGCTCCAGCTGGAAGCGCACGGGCCCCGCTGGCCCCCCCACCTGCTTGGAGGGATGCACCTGCTGGGCTCACTCGGAGAGGCTGCAGCGTGGGCTCGCGCTCATGGGGGCTGGAGGTGGGGTTCCTGCAGGAAGTGAGTGCACCCCTTCCTCTGAGACGTCCCAGCCGCCTTCCTGCCTCTGCCTCTGGTTCGGGGTCAGAAGCCCCTGCGGGGCCTCCCCGAGGACATGCTTTACTGTCAGCCAGTGACAACACAAAGAGATAATGGCGTTTGTCGTCAAATATTGAGAAACCTCAGACCTCCGGGCCCTGGTGGCCTTGCCGCTGCAGGCCTGTGTCCCGGAGCCCGCGATCTAATCTGACCCTGTGCTGGAGATAAGGAAACTGAAATGGGGGGGAGGGGAGGGCTCACCCAAGGTCACCGGGGCTGGGCTGGGGCTGAGGGCGCCCGGGCTCAGCCAGCACCTGTGATAGACTGAACTGTGCCCCCCCGATTCCAACCTTGAAGTCTTAACCCTCAGGACCTCCCAGTGCCACGGGGTCTGTGTCAGCTCCTGGCTGAGGGGCTGAGGTAGAAGGAGGCCCTGAGGGTGCGTCCCCTCCCAGTACCACCTGTGTCCTCGCGAGAAGAGGAAGAGGAGCAGAGGACACGGACGAGCCAGCGGGGTGCCGCGGGAGGACACCGGGCGAGGCCGCCACCTGCACACCCGGCAGAGAGGCCGCAGGAGACCAGCTCCACCCACACCTTGACCTCCAACCTCTGGCCTCCAGCACAGAGACAGTAAAGGTCTGTGGTGTCACCGCCCGCTGTGGTCACCTGTCTCTAAAGCAGTGGCCCTGTCTCCTCCCACGACGCACCGCCATTCGGGGAACGGAAATTGTAAAACGCCTCGTGTGTGCACGGTTCCTGAAACCGCTGCTGCGCACACATTTTTACCAACCCCCAGGGCTTGGGAGGCCTGTGTGGAGGCCTGGGAGTCGGGAGGGTGTACCTGGCACGGTCTCAGGGAGCCCTGAGCACCTCTGACCTGGCAGGGGGCTGGGCCCCTGGGGATGGAACCCCGAGCACCCCTGTACTGCAGGAGGCTGGGCCCCTGCGGATGGAAGCATCCATGACCTGGGACGGGAGGGGCTGGCCCCTGCAGGTGGAGCCCGCGGGCCCAGGACCCTGGAGGAGCCAGGAGAGGCGGCGGCAGCGAAGACACAGGCCTGGAGACAGGGGTCCCGAGTTCATTCTGTGAGCAAAGCAGCGCCTTCCTCCCTCCGTGCTGAGGCCCTCACCTGAGACGTGGCGGGGGGGGGGCGCTCCTTGTACCCAGAGCCAACGACAGGCTCGTCCGCCTGGCCAGAGCCTCCTCTGCTTTGAACTCGCTGCTGCCGGGCTCGTCATAAGATCTCTCTGAAGTAAGAGCTGTGAGAGATGCTGGTTCCGAGAGGACAGGTGACACGTCCTTCCCTGCTCCCTCCACGGTCCCTCACATCCTTCCTGCTCCCTCCACGGTCCCTCCCATCCTTCCTGCTCCCTCCACGGTTCCTCCCATCCTTCCCTTTACTCCCTCGGCGGTCCCTCCCATCCTTCCCTGCTCCCTCCACGGTCCCTCACATCCTTCCCTGCTCCCTCCACGGTCCCTCCCATCCTTCCCTTTACTCCCTCCACGGTCCCTCCCATCCTTCCCTGCTCCCTCCGCGGTCCCTCACATCCTTCCCTTTACTCCCTCCTCGGTTCCTCCCATCCTTCCCTTTACTCCCTCCGCGGTCCCTCACATCCTTCCCTTCACTCCCTCCACGGTCCCTCCCATCCTTCCCTGCTCCCTCCACGGTCCCTCACATCCTTCCCTTCACTCCCTCCGCGGTCCCTCCCATCCTTCCCTGCTCCCTCCACGGTCCCTCCCATCCTTCCTTGCTCCCTTTGCGGTCCCTCCCATCCTTCCCTTTACTCCCTCCGCGGTCCCTCACATCCTTCCCTTTACTCCCTCCACGGTCCCTCCCATCCTTCCCTGCTCCCTCCGCAGTCCCTCCCATCCTTCCCTACTCCCTCCGCGGTCCCTCACATCCTTCCCTTTACTCCCTCCGCGGTCCCTCACATCCTTCCCTGCTCCCTCCGCGGTCCCTCACATCCTTCCCTGCTCCCTCCGCGGTCCCTCACATCCTTCCCTTTACTCCCTCCGCGGTCCCTCACATCCTTCCCTGCTCCCTCCGCGGTCCCTCCCATCCTTCCCTTTACTCCCTCCGCGGTCCCTCACATCCTTCCCTGCTCCCTCCGCGGTCCCTCACATCCTTCCCTTTACTCCCTCCGCGGTCCCTCACATCCTTCCCTGCTCCCTCCGCGGTCCCTCACATCCTTCCCTGCTCCCTCCGCGGTCCCTCACATCCTTCCCTTTACTCCCTCCGCGGTCCCTCACATCCTTCCCTGCTCCCTCCGCGGTCCCTCACATCCTTCCCTTTACTCCCTCCGCGGTCCCTCACATCCTTCCCTGCTCCCTCCGCGGTCCCTCACATCCTTCCCTGCTCCCTCCGCGGTCCCTCCCATCCTTCCCTTTACTCCCTCCACGGTCCCTCCCATCCTTCCCTTTACTCCCTCCACGGTCCCTCCCATCCTTCCCTTTACTCCCTCCGCGGTCCCTCCCATCCTTCCCTTTACTCCCTCCGCGGTCCCTCACATCCTTCCCTTTACTCCCTCCGCGGTCCCTCCCATCCTTCCCTTTACTCCCTCCGCGGTCCCTCACATCCTTCCCTTTACTCCCTCCGCGGTCTCTCCCATCCTTCCCTGCTCCCTCCGCGGTCCCTCGGAGACAAACACCGTGTTTCACTTCACGCACAGAGCTGCGCGCCATGAGGCGGAGCCACAGGTGCTGCATTTACACTCTTTTTTTTTTTTTTTTTAATTGATTTCAGAGAGGAAGGGAGAGGGAGAGGGAGAGGGAGACATCCATGATGAGAGAGAACCACTGACCGGCTGCCTCCTGCACGCCCCACCCTGGCGATCGAGCCTGCAACCCCAGGCCTGTGCCCTGACCGGGAATCAAACCACAACCTCCTGGTTCCTAGGTCGACGCTCAACCACGGAGCCAGGCCGGCCGGCCTACATTTACACTCTGATTGGGTAAATTCCAAAATTCCGTGTCCAGGCCCCACGAGCCCCGTCTTCGGGCTCACTGGCCACACGTGGCTGGCGCTGTCACACGGAACATTTTCATCGTCGCAGGAAATCCTACCGGACCGCCTGGCCCAGACCCGCCACGCAGCCGAGGGAGAGCATGGGGGTGCTGGGAGCGGGGAAGGGCGGAGGGCGGGGCTGGCTGAGCGGAATCGTACACCAGAGCTGGGCAGGGAAGAAGCCAGCTCACCCTGCCCTGGGTGAGGTCTCAGCAAGGGGCCCACGGAGCAGCCACGTGCCCTGAGTCTGACAGTGAGCTTCAGGGAAGGATTAGAGGCAGGGCCCCTCCTCTACCTGCTTCAGGGAGGGGTGAAGTGCCCGGGAGGCTCAGGGGGAGGCTGGAAGGGGGGGGAGGGGGGAGGCGGGGCCCTGTCTCTGCAGCGTCCACAGAGCTTCCATGCTCCCAAATACTTCCTCCTCTCCGGAGGAACAGGCGGGGTGCCCGTGGGGCTGTCTGGGGACCAAGACTCACGGGACTGAGGGAGCCCCTCCCAGTGCACCCGCCTAGAAAGTGGGTCTGACGGGGCAGAGATACCACTTTGTCCTTAAGGCGCTTCCGCTCAGGAGCTGCCTCCCGCATTGTCATGGGACTTCCTGGCGCTTTTCTGAGGAGAGAAAACAATGACCCCATTCAGATCCCTCCCATTCCTTGAGACCCGGGTCAATGCCAGAGCCGGTGTCCGTGCCAAGCTCCAGGCAGCACAGCCCCGGGCTTCCTCTCCCCTCCTTCCCTCGCGGACCCTCGGGAACGGCTCACGTTCCATTTTTATAAAATTTGGTTGTACCTGACGAGGGGGCAAAGGAAACGCTCCGGCGGTCTCTCCACACCCTTTCTTGATCCCGGCGCTGACTCGTCTATCTTCTCAGTACCGGTTCGGTTCTGAATGAGAGAGCAGACGAGGGAAGAAGCAGACGACTTCCTCAGAGCTCCCGACACGAGACCGTCGGACCGCCCCCGGAGCTGAGCTATCGCCCAGACGCGGGCACCCGAGGGCCAGAGGGAGAGGGACCCGGGACTCAACCGCCAGATCGTCAACCGTGAAACGTCCGGAGGGCTTTCCTCCTTGTGAGGTTTTCATCGTGAGCCTACAAACCTAAATTCGGTGGAGAAGAGCCCGGTGCGGAATCCCGAAGTCATCCCCCCGCAGCCCTGCCCAACGCGGCTTCTCATTCCCGCTGCCCAGCGCTAAGAGGGAGGGTACACACTCAGTCTTCAAGCCGTGGCCTCAAGCCGCTTCCCAGCTCTCCGGGGCCCTGGCTGCTCTTCTCGCCTGGCCTCCGGTCACAGATGAGAACAGCGAGGCCCAGGGAGACCGCAACTGCCCAAGGTCACACAAGGTCAGAGGTGCAGCTGGGACCACAGCCGACCCTGCTCTGCTCCTGCCTCCAGGAGAAGGGAGGGTGTGCCCAGCATGTCTGCAGGTGCCTCCTCCGTGCAGACATCTGGTCCACCCCGGCACCCCTGGTTCTGATCCTGCACATGGCAGGGCGGCCAGGCCTTGTCCCTGGGAGCCGGAGCCCAAGCCTGGCCACAGCCCTGGGCCCTGCCCCCCTGACCTGCCCAGTGACCTGCAGGAACCCTCTATCACTCCGGGGTGGGGAGACTCCCCCCTCCCCCCCACCCCCACCCCCCTGCACAGTGAAGCTGCCCCGCTATTTCCCGCCCTGTCCGTACACCCTGACCAGCCAGCAGGCTGGACTTCCTCATCCCACCAGCCCCCTTGGTCCAGCTCCTGCTGCGGGACCCAGGCCCAGGCCCAGCTCTCCTCGCTGCTGCCGCTCAAGACCCTGGCCACGGCCATGCAGCAGCCCCCGCGCCAGCTCTCCGGTCACACTCACAGCCCCAGGAATCGGGTGGGAGGCTGAGGTGTCCCAGAAAGTGAGGAACACCAGGGGGTGGACGGGTGGATGCGGTCCTGGTCGGGTGGACGGAGGACAGACGGTGGTCACAGGGGAGCCGGCTCAAGAAGAGAGAGTCCTGTACGTCCCGGGAAAGCATTCTGAAGAGGCAGGTCCTTCCCTCCTGCAGTGCCCCCTCCCCTCAAACCCCCAAACACAGCCCCCAGTCCCAGCCCCGGCGCCCCATTCCTGCATCGGGGTGCAAATGGCAGAGGCTTAATATGCTCCCCGTGGGGCTGAGTGCCGGTGAGGGCCCGTGTTGAATGTCCTTTAGCCTTAGAGCCGTTTGTGCCCAAGAAAATGCCCGAGGTGCTTCCTGGACAGAACAGAGAAGGGAAGTTGGTGGGGCTGCAGGGAAAGGGGACCTGGCTGGAGGGCCAGCACTCACCCCAGCCAGCCGGCGCGCTGCCCTCACGAGGTGCCCCGGGCTCACATACCGCGCACCTCGCCCTCCACCCTGCAAGCCAGGGCTCCAGAGCGGACGGCCCAGCGCCAAGAAGCTGGGGCTCAGCCTGGAGCGGGTTCCAGGCCCAGCTGGGAGGAGGCAGCTGAGGACACAGGGACTGGAATAGATGAGGGTGTGAGTGTGTGTGTGTGTGAATGTGTGTGAGTCTGAGAGTGTGTGTGTGAGCGTGAGTGTGTGTGAGCATGTGTGTGTGTGAGCGTGTGTGTGTGTGTGAGAGCATGTGTGAGCATGTGTGTGTGTGTGAGTGTACGTGTGCAAGTGTGTGAGTGTGTGAGAGAGAGGGCAGGAGGGATGAAGGGAGGGAGGAATCTTGATTAATGTTTAATTTAACTCTACAGCTAAACACACAGGCCTTAAGTCACAGCCACTCCACCAAAGGCCATAACCTGAAGATAAATAAAGAGGAAACCGCTCCTCGCCGGTCTGAGCAGGGAGCGCTGTGACACACCGCTATCAGGCCGGGGGCGGGGGGCAAACAGGCAGACCCGTCTCTCCCAGCAGCTGCCCATCCAACGCCCCAAGGCCAGGGCGGCTCGGCCCATCCTGGGAGGAGGACAGGCCTCCGGGTGAAGGGCACGGCCTCTGAGACTGGCCCCTCTGAGCCTGCTGGCCTCGGGGGGAGCGCCCTCGCCACTCAGCACCAGGGGCACCGACCTTAGGCCCCAGGGCCAGGCCCCCACGGTGCTGCCCACCAGGAGCCCAGGCCTGGGCGCTGCCTCACGGCGACCGGACCTCAGGGCCCAACAAAAGGAAGGGGAGGCCAAGCGGGAAGCGGTGGGTCGGCGGGCGCAGGCCTCGTCCAGAACCGCCCACGCCAGGCGGCCCTCGGGAGGGCTCCCTCCCCGTGGAGCCACGGAAGGAGGTGCGGATGGTCGTTCCGCTGGCCGGTCCGCACCCCTCAGCACCTCCCCCCGCGGAGGGGTGGCCTGGCTCCGAGAGCCCGGCTCGGGGCTGGGCACGGGGGCGGGCAGCGGGCACTGGGTGACACGCACTGAGCCGCCACAAACCGCTCATCTCCCAGGGGCTGCCCTGGCTCAGTCTCACCCTTTCTTCCCGATCCCTGGGCTGATGCTCCTTTCATCGGGAAGAACCCAGAGGCTTCGGCACGAAAGCCAGAGAAGCGCGGGGTCCGGCCGGGTGCTCTGTGTAAGGCTTGCCCGGTTAACGACACCCCCGCAGAGCGGGAGGGCTGCCGCGCCTCCCGGGTTGGGCAGGTGTGCGGACGGCGGAAGGCAGGCGGTCTCAGGTCCACTGGCAAGTCGGTGTTGCGAACTTTAAAAAAACGTGTCACCTTCAAACTTCCCTTCCCTCGCTCCTGGCCCCAGCAGCATAGTAGCAAGGCTGCAGGGCCACGTGAACAAGGGGGCGGGGCCACGTGAACAGGCGGAAGTGGGCACGTGAACAAGGGGGCGGGACCACGTGAACAGCTGGAAGTGGGCATGTGAACAAGGAGGTGGGGCCGCCTGAACAGGTGGAAGTGGGCACGTGAACAAGGAGGTGGGGCCGCCTGAACAGGTGGAAGTGGGCACGTGAACAAGGGGGCGGGGCCATGTGAACAGGCGGAAGTGGGCACGTGAGCAAGGGGCGGGGCCACGTGAACAGGCGGAAGTGGGCACGTGAACAAGGGGGCGGGCCATGTGAACAGGCGGAAGTGGGCACGTGAACAAGGGGGCGGGACCACGTGAACAGCTGGAAGTGGGCATGTGAACAAGGAGGTGGGGCCACCTGAACAGCTGGAAGTGGGCACAAGAATGAGGGGCGGGGCCACGTGAACAGGTGGAAGTGGGCACGTGAACAGGGGCGGGGCCATGTGAACAGGCGGAAGTGGGCACGTGAACAGGCGGAAGTGGGCATGTGAACAAGGAGGCGGGGCCACGTGAACAGGCGGAAGTGGGCATGTGAACAAGGAGGCGGGGCCACGTGAACAGGCGGAAGTGGGCATGTGAACAAGGAGGTGGGGCCGCCTGAACAGGCGGAAGTGGGCATGTGAACGAGGGGCGGGGCCACGTGAACACAGACGGAGCACCCCAGGCCATAATGATGACCCTGAGGTGTCAGCCAATGTCAGGCAGGCGTCTCGGAGAGCCATGGCGTCAGCCAGGCCCCAGTGGAGACACCTCGTGTCCTGTTTGCACTGAAGCGAGGAGCGCACGGGTGCCCACGGACCTTTCTGCGAAGTCACGCTCCGCCGCTTCACGCCCACCGTCAGGAGACGTGTGCTGACCTGGCACCCCCGTGGCCCGCCCTGCGTGCGCCCGTGGCTGCAGGCGGCTCCGCCGTGTTGGACCGGAACTGAGCCCACGACCACCGGGGAGCCGCTCTTCCCGGGCTCCTCACGCTGGTGCTCCCGACGCTCAGGTCACACCGTCTCCTTCAGGGCTGAGAGCCGGGGCTGCGGCTTCACTGCGAGTCTCCGGGCAGGTGAGCGACAGCAGCAAGGCGTGACCGGTCAGGCGCCAGCGAGGTCCTGGGGGGCACGGGCGAGGGGGCGCGTTCTTCCGGGGGCGGACCCTGGACACCACTGGGCTTCAGCACACCCCAGGGCGCCCCGGGTGGGGGTCGGGGACCTCTTAGGGCTTACTGTGGTCTGCACTTACTGTTGGGTACAAAGAAAATACGCACCCTTTTCCCCAGCCTAATCCGCACTGTCTATTCGGTCACTGCCTCCTGCCGGTGCCTCTTCGAGCCTGGCCGGTGTGGCTCCGTGGACAGAGCGCCGGCCTGCGGCCTGAGGGGTCCCGGGTCTGAGTCCGGTTTTGAGCTCGATCCCCAGTGCGGGGGGGTGGGCGGGAGGCAGGTGATCCACGTTTCTCTCTCATCATGGATGTTTCTACCTCAATCTCCCTCTCCCTGAGACCAATAGAAATATAAACACACGCACACGCGGTGCATCTTCTAGGAAGGCGCTCACTAAGCCGTCCTCCGCGACGTTTTTAGAAGCGATGGCTGCTCATCCCCTCCCAGGAGGAAGCTGCCCCCAGGGCAGCACCTGACGCTGCAGGGAGAGGCAGGTCCTGCTGAGCGAGCTGCCCCGACGCCCTGGCTCATTTGTCCACGTGTCCAAACCGTGCCTCAAGAGTCCCCACCCGTGGTCCCGGCTCCGGGTCAGGAAAGGCCGTTCTGGCCTTCGCTTCGCTTCGCTCTGGGCTGTGGTCCCAGCTCTGGAACCTTCTCACCGGGAGGCATGTCCCTCTCCGTGGACTGCCTTTATCATGCATTACGTCTGGCAGGAGGCACGGGCTCACCTTTTGGGATTCCGGGAGCGTGACGGCTCCTCCCGGAATAATCGAGTCGGTACCGATGAGCGCGCCTCATAGGGGAGTCTCGGGGGCTGTTCCCCGAAATCATCGCCCTTTACATCTCTCCCAGCCCCACCTCAACGGGAGCCCTCCCACCCAACGCGTGAGCATCGTCCGGAGCCCGCAGGTGCCGTGGCCCAGAGGTCCGCCAACCGGTGAAAGTGCGGCTGGGACAGCCCACGCGGAGCAGTGTGCTAGCTGGGCCCCTGCTCGGGCTCAAGACGTTAAAGATTTTCTCCAGGGCGGCCTTGGCCCCAGGAAGGCCACGGCGGGGACGGCCTGGTTTATCTCCGGGACCGCGACCACGCTGCCATTGTCCCTCACCGCCCTGCTCCCTTAAATATTAACTCGTCCCCGTGTTCTCCAGCCGCACGCACACAACGCCCGTCGCCGATGGGGGGGCGGCTCCTGAGCCCCGCTAACCCTTGGAGACGGGCCCACCGTGCGGGGACCGGGCGTCTTCCAGGACCGAAACCGAGGTCACTCTTCGCTCACACCACGTTGTGGGACGCAGCCTGGAGCACGTGGCTTCGGGTCCCCTGGGACGGGCAACGGAAGGACCACACACGTCGCCCACAGCCCTGGCCACACTGGTCCGTGTCCCTTCTGGGGCTGGGGGCTCCCTGAGTGCCCCGGAGAAAGAGAACCAGGAATCAAACCGTGACCTCCCGGTTCATAGGTCAACGCTCAACCACTGAGCCACGCCAGCCGGGCCCAGGAGACCCTGTCAGGCTGACGGAGGAGCAGGCCCTTCGGAGGGCGGCCGAGCAGGGCAGTGCCCGGTGCAAGACACGTGGGCGCGGCGCGGGGCTGGGGCAAGGCCAGCTTGCAGGGTGCTCAGGGCGGCGGAATGACTTCCTGCCCAGAGCCCGGCCGGACAGAACACAGTGACCTTCGTGACCACTTCCAACCGTCAGAAGCCATGCCTCTGCACCCTCAGCACGGGACCCATCCTCAGCGTCCCGCGCCAGGGAAGGCACGGCCAGCCGTTACAGAGGCCACAGACCGTCCCGGCCCCGAGGCGGGTGGTGGTGTGTCCCCCGCACCCCTGCTCCTGCTTCCCCCCTAACCACCTGCTGGGGCCGAGCCACAGGCGAATCTGGGCCCCATCTCCTGCCGTGGCCCGTGAGCCTCCTCCTGGCTCCAGGAGCCCTGTGGACGCAGCGCAGGCCGGGGGCTGGGGGGAGGGGGGACTAGGGGCCACCTCGCTGCACCCTCATTCCTGGCTCGGCCGCCCCTTCCAGCTCCTGGCCTTCTGCCACCCACTTACCCTGTGAGCCTCCGTTTCCCCACTCGGCTACCCCCAGGGGCGTCCAGGCCTTCCCTGGGCCTCCTCAGATGCCTGCCCTCCCCTCCCCTTGCTTCCCTGCCCGCCCAGTCCAACTCCCGCCAAATGGGTTTTCCTAATCAGCGCGCTCATTTCCTGCCCTGGCAGCACCCACCTCCAAGTGCCTTGTCCTTCAGGCCCTGTGGCCGGCCGGAGCTTCCTGCGGTCTCCCACGGGCCCCATACTGACAGCGGGGGGGGGGGGGGGTGGTGAGGGCAGCGGGTGGGTGAGGACGGGCGGCCCCAGGACCAGGCCAGCCGGGCGCAGGCTGTCGATGATTAACCTTCCCCAGCAGGCAGCCTCCTCCGCGCATTCATGAGGTGCTCACCCCCCTGGTCCTGCAACACAGCCTGACGCCCGCGAGCCGGGAAGCGGTGCCTGGGCTCTGAGTCGCCACCCGAGGTGCTGATGCCCTCGAAAGGCGTTGGCCATCAGGGCCACGCACACGCTCCATGCCCACAGCCCGGCCCTGACCTTCCCCGGGGCCCTCGGGCTGCCCTCCGCTGCCACGCTCCGGCTCTCTCTCCGCCCTCACCGCCACCTTCCCCTCCGGACAAGGCTTCCACACCCCCATCCTGCACTCTCACCCCGCCTCCTCTCTCCGAGACCCCACGCAGCCCGCCCCCCCGAGAACCTGCCTCCCCGAGAACGGATGGGAAGGAACCGCGGGAGGAACCAGCAGCGAGCGCCTTAAGGAGCCGATGGAAACAGCCGGGACGCATTGTCCCAGAGACGCACGGCCATTGCTCTCTCCCACACCATCCTGGTCCCCCCAATCGTGGGGCGCCCCGGGGGCTGGGCTGTGTGGTGTGGTCCGACATTGAGTTGGCCCTTCCTGGGCTGTCTCGCAGTCTCGGGGACCGTAGGTGGGAAGCGAAAGGCGATTCCCTCGCAGGAGCCGCTGCAGAGCCGGTCCAGGGCGGGTTCCAGGGCAGGGGTGGGGAACGTCCGGTCTGGCCCTGCCGCGGCATTAGGGTGAGCTCGCTAAACGTTCGACAAAATATAACTTTTTAAGAATATATTTTTGTGGATTTCAGGGAGGGAGGGAGAAAGAGAAACATCAGTGATGAGAGAGGCTCATTTGTGGACGGAAGGGGCCACATGCTCACCTGTCCAGCTTGGGGGAGGCCTGCGCGGCGGTCTGCAAACTCAGAGCCCTAAAGTCACCACAAAGGATGGTCTGAAATTAAACTTTAACTAAAGGCAGTGGAGGTGGGCCGTTACAGCCTAGGCCGGTATCTTCCCCGACGAGGTCAGCCTTTCCCTTCACTGAGCCCGTCTGTCTGTTTGCATCTATGATAACACACCCTTGTTATCTGGGTGACTTGTAACTTCCCTTTTTCTGGAGCCCCCGGGGCACAGCCTAATGTGGGCGCCAGGACAGATGCCACAGATTCCTTCATTATCAAGTGAATTGTTCCCGCACCCACCTAAGTATGTGCCCATCATTTCACTTGTTATCCGATCCGAGGGTCCCCGCCCCCCCTTTGCTTTCTCCCGCCTCTCTCGTCTATCCCCAGTAGATTTCATGTAACCCATCCCTTTCCTTTGATGGCAGTGTATAAATACAGATGTGACCCGCCCTTCTCCGGAGCATTATCTCAGTCCATTGAGGTTCTGCTTCCCGGCATTAAGTTGACAGTTTGGCTCAAATAAACTCACAAAAATTTTTTACAGGTTTGAATGTCTTAATGTTAACACACGGATCGGCTGCCTCCTGCACGCCCCACACCGGGGATGGAGCCTGCAACCCCGGGCCTGTGCCCCGACCGGGAATCAAACCGAGACCTCCAGGTTCCTGGGTGGACGCTCGCCCCTGAGCCAGAGCGGCGTGCCAGCAGGCTAACGTTAAGTGGGTATTGTGCTGTGGCCCGAGAATGCTGTCACAAACAGCCACTGGCCTGGGCAGAAGACAGGCTCCCCACCCCTTCTCTAGGGCAAGGTTTTCCCTGAGCGAGGGGCACCCCAGCCTGTGCCTGGAGGGGTCCTGTTCCTTAGAAGTCCTCAGCAACTGAGGGGACCCAGGAGCCCCCTAACACAGGAGGCTTCCCCTCTGCTGGGGCTTCCCCGCAGTGTGTGTGTGTGGTGGGGGAGCGGGGAGGCCTGGGCCCGGATCCCAGCCTCGATGGACGGTTCCAGAGGCCAAGGCAGGCGCTCACCACTCGCTACAGCTCACTCAGTGGCCGTGTGCAATCACGGTGGCTGACTTTCAGCCCTGACTTCAGAGTCCAAGAACGTACAGGACAGTCTCGGGGCCCACCCTAAGGGCGCCCTCAGCCCCTCCCCATGCCTGTACCTCCCTGACAAACTGCCCCCCCCCCCCCCGCCCAATCCTTGAGGGCCCCTCAACACTGCTGGCTTTCCAGGATTCCAGCAACCACGGGGTGACACCCCCCAACCACCCTGCCCGCGCCCCCAGCTCCTGAGCTCCGGGCTCAGACCACACACCCTGCGCCATGCCCAGGAGAAACCCCAGAAGGGACCCTATCAAAGGCCCCAGGAAGCGGACACCCCTGCAGGCTCCAGGGCTCGCCAGGCGCCTTTTCAAACTTCGGAAACCAGAGGCGGCAGGTAACCCAGCATCCCCTCTGATAAGCTCAGCTGTCTTCTGCCCCAACAATGCTGCTCCTTCGCTTTCACTGGGCTTTGAACCCCACAAAACCCCCCTCCCCTGGCGCCTCGCCTTTGTGGCCCGTTTCTAAGGTGCCTACAATGGAGCCTTTTTCGGCTCCTCACCCACCCCCCAGGAGATGAAATCGCAGGCTAGGAGGGCTCTGCCGCTTCAAACCCGGGTTAACGGTTTAATGCCCGGGAGCCGGCAAGTGGCGTGGAGCGGGAGGCGTTTAGCGCGTGGGGGAGGGTGGGGAGGTGGGTGACGGGGAGAGGTGCCAGGCCCTGAGCACCAACCCCGGGCTGAGGCCTCCATCCAGGCCAGAAACGGGGCTCCTTGCGCCTCACTCTCCCTCGGGGCCTGACTCACCCCCACCTTGCTCCAAAGCTCACTGCGAGGTTAAAGGGCTCAAACGCCTTTGTCCCTCGGCAGCCTCGGAGCTGCCCCGTGGGCCCAGCTGTCCCACCACATGTGACCTGGTCCCTGGGCGGCTGGCCTCTCACCGGATGACCCTGCCCGTGCCCAGCCCGGAGCCGGCCGGGTCCCACCTCCCAGGAGAGAGCGTGTGCGGCTGGGCCCCCGCCTGCTGGTCCGCGCAGCTCTAAATTCGGAAGATTGGGGGGTGTCGTCGGGTATGTTGAAAGCCAAACAGGAATTTCCCGGTTCCTGGCACAAAATAAAGTCCAAACTTACAGAAGGGCCCGTGCATGCTCGTCATCAAGCCCATGAGCCCAGCCAGGCGCCGCTTGGGTTCCGTGGCGCTCGGCGCACGTGCTTCTTGAAGTTGCTGGAAAAGGAAACCCCGAATCTGGAGGACAGGGAGGAGAGGGGAGATGCCCCCCGCCCCCCATGCGTGGAGGCTGGGGGCGCCGAGCAGGGGGCCTGACCAGGAGCTCAGGGAAGCGCTGGAGCTGCACCTGCGACTTCCTCCCTGTGGCCTCAGGGCCGCGGCCCCGCCCTTTTGTGCTCCCCAGGGAGGCTTTCCTGATTAACAACGGGGTTCTGCTGGGATCGGAGCGGTTTCCCGTCCCACCGCTCCGGCTCCGGCTACGGCACCGGCACCGGCACCCCCTGCGGACGTTAGCATTTCAAGGCGCCGCCTCCGCTGAGGGCAGAGCCCCCCTCCCAGGATGAAATCCATGCTGTCCTCTCCACCGACATCTATCCTCACGTTTCCGGCCAGAAAGACGGCGGGACCAGGCCAGGCTGCTCTGGTTCACAGCCTGGCCCTTCCCACACGCCGGCTCCGTCCCCTCCATCCCGGTGAGAGAACCCCTTCTCCTCTCCAGGAGAAGCCAGAGCAATGGCGAGGTGTCAGGTGTCCTGCAAACTTCTTGTTTTGCTGCTGTTCTTAAGCCTCACCCGAGGCTGTTTTCCTGTTGGTTCTTAGAGAGCGGGAGGGAGGGAGGCAGCGAGAGGACCATCAATGTGAGAGGGACCCATCCACTAGTTGCCTCCGGCACAGGCCCTGAATGGGGCCCGGGAGGAGCCTGCCACCCAGGTACGTGCCCTTGACCGGAATCAAACCTGGACCCTTCCGTCCTTGGGCCGATGCTCTACCCACTGAGCCAAACCGGCCAGGGCTCATCCACACTTTTCATAGTCTTTTCCCTGACATCTTACACTTTCAATGACTTCAAAACGCACAAAACTGAGCATCTTGGGTCTGGTTTGGAGGGGACTGTCCCTGTCTGTGGCTGCGTGCGCTACTTCATCTCTAAACGCCCCCCAAAGCGAGGAGGGTTGTGGTGGGGTGAGGACATGGGACACCTTCAGTGAGAACTGGACAAGACGCACAGGGACGGAGGGGGCCGGCCAGGGGCAGGACACGGAGCGGTCGCCAGGGCGCCGCCGCCTCCCCTCAGCGCCGAACTCGGGGTCCCTGACGCTGGTCCCCCCAGAACAAAGCTGGAGGCGATTCCAGTGGTTTCCATCCACTGTTTACCCGGGGCCCATCCGCGCCCCCTGCATCGGTCGCTGCTGTGTTCAGTTGGGGGCTCCTCCCGGGATGGAGGTGCAAACAGGTGCCTCTCCGACAGGTGCCCCCTTCCCATCCCCCCCCCCCAGGCCTGATGGCTATCTCAGGACGCACAGCCTCTGTGTGCAAGGCGCCTGCCTTGGGAGCTGGGCACCTTTACACCCGCCATGCCACCCCCTGCCCAGCTCATCAACGCCCCCTCCCCCGTGGGGCGGGCTCCCCAGCCTCAGGCTCGCCCCACCGTCCCTCCCACAGCCTCGGGCAGCCCCCACAGGCTGGGGCCTGGGTGTTGAGCGCTAGCCCTGCCTGTTTCCCGGTGGGCAGGTGCTAAAGGTGGGCCGCGGAGCTAAGTGAACTTGAGAAACAGGGAGGGTTTGAGAGTGAATTTTGCTCCGACTCTGGCCAATGGCATTTGCTCAACTGAGTGTGTTTGAACTTTGTTTAGCCAGCCCGGGGTCCGTCGGCTGGAGGGGAGCGGAGCGGTGGGGGGTGTACCCTATGCGCCCTGCCCGACAGGAGGCTCTCGTTTCATGCGACTGACATTTAAGAGCCCTTTTTGGAAGAAAAAAATGAGTATTTCTCTGTCCCATTTGCAACAACCTCACCTGACTCCACACGCAGCCAGGAATGAATGTCACACTCACTGCAGGCAGCGTGGGCCGTCGGGGAGCGGGGCGGGGAGCAGCCTGGCCGTGACCGCTCCCGGGGCACAGCTGGGCACGGGCCTGTCCCATGTGTTTCCCGGGTCCAGACTCAACGGTGGTTTGGATAGAATGTTCTGGGCCGGGTCTGAGATGGAATCTGGCTGCCAGCCGCGACGCACGGATCGCTCACCCCGCCGTCCAGGCAGCCGCGTGCTCCGATCCATCGCGGGGCACTGAGGCGAGGCCGCGTGACCCCTGCTTCTTGGGAGCGCCCCACTCTCCTTTAACGACGTTGCAAAGCGCATCCCAGCAGCTCTCTCCCGCTGGCCGCCGGGGCCCTGGGCTCGGGACCAAGGACATGTGCTGGAGTCCTGGTGGTTAGATCCTAACCGGTGCCGCCCCGGGGGCACCTGGCCTGGGTCTCAATCACGACCTGTGTGCCTGGGACCCCGGGAACCCCGGCCCCACGGGCCTGCCCTGCCTCCAGGGCCCCAGCCAGCCTCTTCCTGGACGTATCACTCAGGGGGAGCCATCGCTGAGGGAACACCCCGAGTTCCGAGGGCCAGCTTCCTATGGGGCATAGGAAGGAGCTTGGGTTCGAGGGCTCGGCGTCAGGCCACCACAGACCCTCCAGGCTGTGGAAGCGGTGGGGACAGAGGGGAGACTCTAAGAAGGGCCATCGCTGTCCCCTTGCGGGGTCCCCGTGACTCTAAGAGGGGGGCCTGTGCCCTCCACCCCGTGCACCCGTCACAGTCACCCTCCTCCTCAGGCAGGAGCGTGGGGGCTGTGGACGGGGCAGGGGGGCCACCCTCAGTCCCGCCTCAGAGGTTCTTCCCAAGGTGACAAGGGTGGACGCAGGACACCACCCTCATCCCTTCACCTGGCCACACTCTCTCCCCTGGGATCACCCCGCCAAGCCTCATTTCCCTCCCTCAGCCTGCCCCGGGCCGACGGCCTGCTGGTCGCGGTGTGAAGAGGCCACTGCCGCTCAGTGTGAGACACAGGCCATCAGGAGCCCGGGAGCCACCCTCACGCCCCGCCCCTCCGCACAGTCTACACACAAGCTGCTCCCTGAGCGGGCCTGGCGCCCAGGTGCCTGCCCCCTGCCCGGGCTCTGGGGCAGCAGGTCTGGCGCTGACAGCCAGCTCCTCACCAAGCGTCCCTCTGCCTGGATCCCACCAGGCAGGGCCCGTACAGGGCAGGCCACGCCCCAGGCCGCGCAGGCAGCTGGGCCTCCTCTGAGGTCCGGAGGAACACTGGGTTTCAGCCAACCTTTGACTCACTTGGGCTGGAACCCTGAACCCTCAGGGGGCCCTGCCTTCCATCCCAGAGGCCCCCCCTCTGCAGCCCCACACACGTACTCACATGCACACATACTCACACACACTTGCGCACACCCACACATACCCACACTCACAGACACGTACTCACACACACATGTACTCACACACTCACACACATGCACACACTCACACACCCACACGCATACATACCCACACTCACGCACATGCACACACACTCGTGCGCACATGCACACACTCACACCCACACTCATACACTCACGCACACATGCACACACACTTGTGCACACTCACACATTACACACAGTCACATGCACACACTCACGTACACATGCACACACACTGCACTCACACACTCACATACACACACATCCCCACACACACATGCACACACTCACACACATGCTCACACACACATACACTCACGCACATGCACACACACATACTCGCACTCATGCACACACACATGCACACACTCACACACACATGCACACACTCACACATACACTCACACATGCACACACATACTGTGCACATGCACACACACAGATACACCAGCCGCAGGACCCTCACCGGCTGCACTTGCAGCGCCTCCCCCAGCTCACAGCACTCGCTCTCGTGGAGGACCCAGTCCCCTGAGCTGAGGCAGTCCCCAGAGAAGCGCAGGGAGATGACAGGTGACGGGGCGTCCACGGAGAGAGGCCACGCGGAGGAGCGCGAGCACCCAGGCGGCCGGCACCGGGCCTCGGGGAGGCAGGCCACCGGCACCGGCAGCCCCCTGGGCCTCGCCCAGCGACACGGGGCGGCTGTGCTTCCTGGGGGTGCCTCACCGCTGCTGCTGTCCGCGTGTTTGCTCCCCTGTGACCCCCCTGCACCACGGCCTCTGCAGAAGTCCAGCTTTTAACCGTCAACAGCCTGCAGGCCGTCTCCTCACAAAACCTGAGCAGAACTAAAAATACCGTCCGGGTGTTTTGGCCGGAGCCACCAACAGCCTGCAGGCCGACTCCTCACAAAACCTGTGTGTCCTCCCTGCACGCTGGAGCAGAACTGAAAATGCCGTGCGATGTTTTGGCCGGAGCCACCAACAGCCTGTCGCGGCCTTGCACTTCCTCGCGCCTCTGGCCGCAGCTTACAGGGAACCTGCGGCTGACCACCCCGAAGGCCGCTCTCCTGGGAACCGGTCCTGTATTCACCACGGTCCCTCTTTGGGGCCCAAGGTCCTCCCCACTCCCCTCCTGGCACCGAAGGCTCCCAGCGTTCCTGCCCACCCCCCCCCCCACCTCCACCCCATCATACCTATCGTTTCACTGCTGGATTCCTCTCTCTCTCTTTTTTAAAAAAATGTATTTTATTGATTTCAGAGAGGAAGGGAGAGAGAGAGAAACATGCATGAGGAGAGAGAATCATGGATGGGCTACCTCCTGCCCGCCCCACACCGGGGACCGAGCCGGCAACCCGGGCCTGTGCCCTGAGCGGGGACAGGACTGTGACCTCCCGGTTCCTAGACTGACAACCCCTGAGCCGGGCGGGCGGGCGGGCACCAGCCTCCAGCTGGTCAGTGAGGGTGTGGAGTGTGAGCTCCACATGGCGGCTGCCCCCCCAGAGACCCCGCAGCCCAGCCTCCAGCCTCCAGCCCAGCCACAGGCTCCCCGCTGCGAGGACATTCCTGGTGCCACGTACGTGCATGCACCCCAGGGACAGCCACCTTCCCGCCCCGGCCCCATCCCGAGGCTGCCAGTCACCGGGCCGCACCGTGGAAGGGTCTCGGGGTCTCAGGAACACAGCAAAGGACTCACCCAGGGCCAGCTGCTCCTCCCAGCCTCACGGTTTATTGAGACCCCGAAGAGCCACCGCAGTGCCCAGTAACCCCGTTCACCTGTCAGTGGGCACCGAGAAAGCCAGGCAAGACATACATCAACCAAATACATGAGGCCGGCGCTGACCTTGAGAAGTCCTCGTCTGTGAGAGAGACAGATGCAGGCCTGGGGAGAGTGACCCGCAGGGAGACGGCCAGAGCCCGTGAGGGAGCCCAGGCGCGGAGAGCACGGGGAGCACGGGGAGCGGGTGCCCAGGGTGGGAGGAGCTGGCGAGACTCAGCCGTGAAGGACACGCCGGAGCAGGCCGTCGAAGGGGGAGGAGAGCTGGTCAGACAGAGAGTGGAGAGGGGTCCACCAGAGGGGTCGGGAGGGAGTCTGACCCCCATCGGGGAATCTGCGCTCGGTGACCCCGATCGCTACGGCCGGCGGGTCAGCCCCGGGACCAAGACCACGGTGAGGACGGGGCGGCCTCGCGTGCGAGATCGAAGGGATGCCCCCAAACTCGGTGATGGCGAGAGAGCGTGTTCACACGCCGTGTCTAAGGAATCAGCATGAAGGAGCGCGCCTGGGCGAGCCAAACACTGCGTTCTTATAGGAAGCCAGGACGCGGTTACGGATGCCACCTTCGTGTCTGACCGTTTTCCTGTCCAAATGCCGCTTTCTCCGTGTTGCCTGCCGTGGGTGAGTGTGCACTGCTGGGGGGTGTGTGTTTTGTTTTTTACCAATAATTCCCCTTATTTCTGGGGGAAGGGGAGGAAGACGACGGCACGGGAGAAACGGCTGAGCCTCAGCTCCTCCAAGCTTGTCCGGGCCTCCAGCCCACGGGCCGGGTGCTCCGCCTTTTGGGAAAGCCAGGGCGTGTGCGACTAACCCTGCAGCCCGAGCCGCCGTCCCTGCACGGGCGTCCCGCTCCCGCCCTTTTCCTCTGCTGCCCAGCCCAGGCAGGCCGGCCCCGGGGCTGCGCTGCGGGCAGCGGATGGGATGCGGGTGCACCCTGCGGGAAGCTGAGCTGCGCAGGGAGTGGCAATCACAGCCCCGGGCCTGGCTGGGGGCCGGGCCGGACCCGGGCTTATCAGGAGGAGGTGCTGGCGCGGGGTGTGTCTGGGAACTAACCGGCCGGCAGGTTTCAAAGGAAAAGGGCGGAAAAGACGCCCCCTTTGCCGGTGCCCAGCACCCCCCAAAGGCACAGACAGAACAGGCCGCGCAGCCACTGGGCACGGCCAGGCGGCCCCTGGGGTCACTCTGAGCTGTGCCTGGAGCCCCCTCTGGGCGCGGAGCCCTCCCCGCTTGGTGCAGGCTTCCTTCTGCACCTCCGTCCGCGCCCCCCCCCCCCCCCCCCCGTGTGTCTTCCCAGCAAGTCCTCCCCGAGTCGCGAGTTCCGGTCAAGCCCTTTCTCCCCCTGCTGACGGGGCCTCCCCGCTCCTCCAGGCAATTCCCATTTTCAGGCGGAGCTTCTCACTCTGGGATCCTGGCCAGGAAGTGAGCTTGTTTCAAAGTTTAAGGAAGATTTCTAACTTTTCTCGTAGGTTCCGATTGCAGCTCACTTTAAACCAAATGCGCCACGAGCAGCTGAGGATGTAACTGTGTGTTCTAGGGGAAGCGAACGCATTTAGCCTGCAGGCCTCACCATGCCACACGGGGAGACGGGTTTGCAGGGAACTGCGCTGCCGGAGATCCACCCCGAGAGGCCCTGGTCTGCTCTCCTGGGGTGCTCTCTGGGGACCCCGGCAGCAGCCACTGTGGCCAGCTTTGCTTCCAGAACTACGAGTGAACCCTGTGAGCCAGGAGCCCGGCTCTCCGCTCAGCCCACAAATGCCTGCTGACGCAGAGCAGAAAGGGATGCGCTCAGACCCGGAAAGAGACCCCAAGTTGCCTGCAGGGCCTGATGGGAAGATTTAGACAGGAATCGCAGAGCCAGGAGGACGGAAGGGCCCACACTCGGCTTCTGTGGGTGTGGACGCCTGCTCATCTTGGAGCAAAGAAGCATTAGGCATGTCCGGCACACCTACTGTGT
This sequence comes from Corynorhinus townsendii, assembly GCA_026230045.1. Classification (NCBI taxonomy): domain Eukaryota; kingdom Metazoa; phylum Chordata; class Mammalia; order Chiroptera; family Vespertilionidae; genus Corynorhinus; species Corynorhinus townsendii. Next base: position 168,693,201 of record JAPDVU010000007.1, on the reverse strand, counting down.
TTCTGAGGTCCACTCTGAGCCTCGGTGTCTTCACCGGAGCAAGGGCTGGAGCTGGTGGAGGGCCCTGACCCGCCCGCCTTCCCGTCCACGGCAGCTTCCCTGACCTGTTCCTCCTCCTCCTCCTCCTCCTCCTGCTCCAGGGAGCCCTCCACGCAGACCCCAGGGCTCTTCCTGGAGACCCACCGGCTTCCAAATCCCACCAAGCACGTGCCCTGGGTGCTTGCCCGGGGGCCTCACCAGCTCCCCCTCCCAAGGCTCTGCGTGTGGCCTGGCCTGAGGGCCCGCCTGTGGGAGCAGCACCGGGCTCTCTTCCCGCCTCCACCAGCCCCCTTCCCACTTCCTGTCCTGAATCCTGCCCCCCAGCTCCCACAGCCAAAGGGGGAGCAGCCTGTCACCTAAGTCCTCCCTGCGGTCAGAACCCCTCCACACCGACACCTTCTAAGCCCCCCTCCCAGGAAGCCTGTCCCCGTGCCCCACGTTCCCCCGGGGAACCCCCTGGTCCAGGCTCCCCGGCATCGCGGGCTCGCCTCGCCCCTGCAACCTACCATGTTGCATTCACAGCTACACTCTTCCTCACTGACTCACCTACACACCTGTGTCCTTCACCTCCTCCCTGTGCTGCTGCTCGAAGCTGCCTCAGCCCTGATGCACAAGATAGAAAGGAAGGAGGGAGGGAGGGAGGAGGGAGGGAGGGGAGGAGAAGGGAGGGAGGGAGGGGGAGGGGAGGAGAAGGGAGGGAGGGGAGAAGGAGGGGGGAGGGAGGAGGGAAGGAGGGGGGAGGGGGAGGGGAGGAGAGAGGGAGGGGGAGTCTATCCCATGCAGCCAGCAGATGCTAGCATGTTGGTATCAGCTGCCGGCTCCCCTGGGCCGAGGCTCTGGCTGCCACGACAATTGCTGTGTGTCCACCTGCGTCCTCTCGGCCACAGATCTCTCACCCACCTCCCACCAAGGGCGGAGTGGATGGCTGGATGTGGGCACCAGCCTCAGACGCCCCCTGTGACCCTGACTCTGACCCTGACCCTGACCCTAACCCTGTCCCCCGCCTCCCCCCCCCCCGCCCCCCAGGCGGGCAGAGGGTGCAGTTGGCTCCAGGTCACGTCTGAGGTCGCCAGCCCGCCAGGAGGGGCGGGGCCCGAGAGTCCCGGTGACTCAGGCCCTGGTTCCCTTCTTTCCGTCCAGGAGGAAGATGGACACGGGCTGACATGTGCCATCGGGCACTGCTCCCGCCACACCGCCTTTGTGGGGGAGGCTGGGGGCGTTGTGCAGAGAAGGAACGAGAGGTGGGCAGCAGGTTGACCCCTTCCGTCACCCTGAGCACCCGCGGGCGCTCCCCCATCACTCCTGACCTCTCCCGTTAAACCACCGTGACCCTCGGTCTTTCCTGAAAAGATCGCACTCAGCTGGAAAGAGAGGTCCACGCAGCAGGAGGGGGAGGGGGAGGGGGAGGGGGAGGGGGAGGGGCCCACCCACTGGACCGAGAGCCGGAGGCGCGGGCCGCGCAGTTCCTGGGCGAGAGCAGGAGCCGAACGTGCGGACTCCCATTCCAGGGCCGGTACCAGGTGTGGTCGTCGGACTCGCTCCGAACACGCAGCGTTCCACGAGGTGGCCAGTGGGGGGTGCGGGCGGCGTGGGAGCGCTCCCGGGGATACACTCGTCATGGCGCGACCACCAACGAGAAAGGAAATGCGCTTCCCTCCCCCTGAAAGGGGCGCGATAACACTCCAATGGAGAAGATTCTGGAAGGGCAGCCCCTTTGGGTACAGGAGGCTGTTCTGCAGAAGCCGGCTCACCTGGCAGCCCCTGCACCTGCTGCCCTGCCCAGTGGCTGCCCTGCCCAGCCCGGCCCCGCCCAGGCCGGTGCTGCCCAGCCTGGTGGTGCCCTACCCTGACCAGCCCTGCCCAGCCCCGGTACTACCCTGCCCGGTGGCTGCTCTGCCCGGCCCCGCCCCGCCGCTTCCTGGCTGGGGAAATGTGTGCGTCACAAACATGATCACAGGCTGACCCTACCCCCTCCCGTCATCGACTCAGTGACCAGAGCCGTCCAATCCTAGCTGAGGCTGCACTCTCCTCTCCCTTCCGCGTTTGGAGTAACACCAGTCCAGAGTGGCCACGTGGGTCTCCCCCAGGCCCTCTTACTGTCCCAAGGCCCCACACAGCCAGCAACCTGGGGTCCACACCGACTCTGGGGCCCCGGGCAGAGCCTTCTGGCGGCAGGAGATCCGTGTCAAACAAGACGATCAGGACGTGCCGCCGTCCTCCTGCCAGGGGGGCCTGTGCGTCCAGGTCTTGTTTCTTGTGACGTCAAGGACCCCTGTGGGCTGGGCAGGGTCTTTCCTTCAGGAGCCTCTCAGGCAGCGCCGGGCAGGGCAGGGCAGCGCCGGGGGGACGGAGGGTGGTGCGAGAGTCCGCCTGTGTCTGTCCCCGCGTGGCCTTGTCTGTGAGTTCTCGGGAGCAGAGGCTGGGCCCACTCTGTTCATTCCTCAGCCGGTTCTGGGCGAACAGGAGAGCCGGGCCCCCTTTGCCAGAGACCTGGGCAAAAACCAAAGCCGCCAACTCCAAGCAGCCGCTCTGTTACACACTGGGCAGAGGCTGGGACTCAGACCACAGAGCAGCAGGTTTTTAAAAGCCGCCGCTCGCTTTTCTCTGGGCCCTGCAGTCAGATCGCAGCTGGTGCCCGTCCCTGGCGGTCAGACCCCACCCGTGCGGCCTACGGGAGCCGGTGCCCAGCGTGGCTGCCTCGAGCCTCTGTGCTGCTCCCCATCGTCCTCCCGGTGGGGAGGGCTCGCTCGGCCAAGCATTTTCCAATCCACACGCAGCTCCCTCAGCGCCCCCTTTCCTGCTGACCTGGGGGAACTGGAGACCCCACCTTTTATTTTACACGAGAATCGGCGAGCACACGGATGCAGAGAAGTTTTCATGACACCCGACTTCCCAGCGCTCTGTGCCCGGCACTCTTGTAGGTCCTGGGGTGCAGGGGTGCAAAGGAGGCGGCGGCCCTGACTCGGGGCTTAGTCTAGGGCCGTGGTCGGCAAACGCGTTCGTCCACACAGCCAAATACCAACAGGACAACGACTGACATTTCGTCGGAGAGCCACATTTTTTAAACTTAAAACTTCTTCTAACGCCACTTCTTCAACACAGACTCGCCCAGGCCGTGGTATTCTGTGGAAGAGCCACACTCCAGGGGCCAAAGAGCCGCCTGTGGCTCGCGAGCCGCGGTTTGCCGACCACGGGCCTAGGGGGACACCCCCGGGCCTGAGGTGCTCTGCTGAGAACCGAACAGGTGAGGGAGGCCACCTCACCCATCAACGGCAAGGAACCCGGAGCCCGAGACTGTGCCTTCGGGGCCGCCGACCACCCGCCCAGGGCCGGCCGCACGGCTGCAGCGCCCGCGGCCTCAGGCTCTCGGCCCACCTCCCCAGGCCCTGCAAGCGGCGCGAGGGCAAGGCGTTCGCCCCAACCCCACAAAACAGAGCGCCTCTCGCCGATCCCGCTGCACTCGCCCCAGCTGCGAACCCCCGGAGCCGGACAAGCTGCGGCTCCAGCTCTAACCGGCCAGGGACCCGGCACGGCTTTGTCCCGGGATCCCCGGATCCCAGAAACCACCCGGACCTGCGCGGCCAGACCAGCTGCTTCAAAGAGGCTGCTCTGTCACCGGAGGCGTAACACCGCGACCCTGGAAACCCGGGGGACAGAGTCGGAGTGCAGGCCCCGGGGAGGGTGCCCGAGGGCCCCCCCGGGCTCCAGCACTCAGCCCCCATCTGTGGGGGCAGCAGAGGCTGCAGCGTCCTCTGGAAACAACCGTTTTTCATGCTACTTAAAAGCAGCTCAGGCGGGCGGCGTGGCTCTGCCGTGGAGCAATCGACCTGTGAACCAGGAGGTCGCGGTTCGATTCCCGGTCAGCTCGGGGCTCGTGCCCTGGTTGCAGGCTCCATCCCCACTGTGGGGCCTCAAGAGGCAACCGACCAATGATTCAGTCTCATCATTGACGTTTCTCTCTCTCTCTCTTCCTCTTCCTTCCTCTCTGAAATCAATAAAATACATTTTTAAAAAGCAGCTTAGAACTGTGGATTGAACGGCACCGTCCCGTAAATGAAGCTGACGCAGCCGTGGCAGAGATCCCATCAAATGCTGGAGCTGCCGACGCCTTGCTGGCTGTTCAGTCCTCCTCCCAGGAGGAGACGAGGCCTCAGCCCCTCCACCTGGAAGCTCCTCGGGCCAACCCCTGCCCTCCCCCCCCCCCCCGACCCAGAGCAACCCTCCCCTGGCCCCAGAGAGAGGCTGGCCTTTTCCACGTGCTCTCTGCACCCTTACTTGGGTCTCCCCAGTTGGGCTGTGAACAAATCCAGGATTTTTTTTCCTGGTGTGTTTAATTGACAATGATCCTGCTAAGCAGTGTGAATGTTCACCATATGTTGGTTGTGTGGCAAAATATCCTGGCTCCCCTCACACGGCAGCTTGCTGAGTCATGCTGAGTCAGGCATCCGGAGAAATGGCCACCTGGGGTTGGTCATCCAAACCAGCAGACGCCAAACAAAACAGAACATCCAGCAGACGCCAGGCCACGGCTGCCCCGCGGAGGGACGGAGGGCGACGCGGACTGAAGCGTCGGCCGAGATGCCACCGACGATGGCGCCACCACAGCTCCGCCGCACACCAGCCGCGCGCTTGGACTGACGAGACCTCTCTCTGCGGAGGGGGGCTGAGCAGCAGCCAGCACGACGCACAGGACCAGAGACACCAGGACCGAGCAGACGCGCAAGGCAGAACTTGGTCACCCTCCAACCAGGACCGCTGCGATCTGGCTGGCTCAGAATTTCCCCCTGGTCTCTCCGTCACGTGGCTCCTTTCGAAAGTGAACCAACGCACTTATCCTGATAATCATGTTTTTCAAAGGAACGTGGGTCAAGGGTGAGCGGCTCATTCCTGGGGTTCCTTCCACGCCCTCCAGAGTCAGAACCTCCGTGGTCCGAGGAAACAGTCATGTGGCCGTGAGGTCACCTGCAAGGTCTTGTCCGCAGCGCAGGCTCCAAGCCGCACCTCCACTCCTGCTGAGATGCTGGCGGCTGGGAGCTTTCTCAAGCGTGACCCCCAGATTGCCCAGGAGCCCCTCACCCTGCTGCCAGGAGGCCCCTCGTCTCAGCCGCCCTCTAAGGTCAGATGATCTCAGAGAAGGCAGAGAGGGGAGCAGAGGCATTCACTGGGGAGTGGGCCTCTTCAACACCACTGGGGAGACCCCGGGGGTCCTGGATCTCTGCTCTCACCAGTGGCAACCAGGCACTGCCTCCCTCCCCCACTGGTGCTCTGAGGGAGGGCTGGGTGAGAAGCTGGGACACTCCCTGCCCCCCAGAGGTACCAGGCCTCCACCTCCACAGCATCTGTGAAGGTCACGTGGGGAGGGTAAGGAGGCACCTGTCCCTGTCACAGCAGAGGCCGGCTCTAATAGATCCAGATGAGATCCAGATTCTCCTAACTTAATGCTCAGAAGGCCCAGGTCTCTGTCAAAACCCCTTGTCATGCCATACCAAGAGCCAGGAAAAGCTCGACCTGAGTGAGAAAGGCCAACCAGCAGCTGCCAACACGGAGTTGACATAAAGTGTTGGCGTTGACGGATAAGGATTTTACAGCAGCTGTCAAAACAGTCTTTGAGCAATTACGAACGTGGTCAAACAACGAAAGGAACTCTCAGCAAAGAAAAAGAAGACATAAAGAAAAGGCCAGTGGAGATTTCAGAACGGAACAACACAGTAGCCAAAAATAAAAAATAAAAAAACTCGCTGGATGGGCTCAACAGGCAAATGGAGAGGACAGAGGAGAGAACCGGTGAACCTGAAGACAGGACCACAGAAATGACCTAATCCGAACAACAGAAAGTAAATGTAAAAAAAAAAAAGAGTGTTTTCTGTGAGACTCTAACGAAAGGTCTAGCGTTCCTTGCCACCCGGATCCTGGAATGAGAGGAAAAGGAAAGTGGGGCTGAAGAAATAGTTGGAGAAATAATGGCTGAAATTTTTGCAAATTTGGAAAAAGATTTGAACATACAGAGTCAAGAAACTGCGAGAACCTGAAACTGGAAAAAGACAAAGAAATCCGGGCCACGGTACCTCCAGGGCAAAGTTCCGGAAACCGAAGATCAAGGAAGCCAAGACGAAGGGGCCCTTATCCAGAGGGAAAGGCAGCTGGAATGACTGCTGGTTGCTCCTCGGAAGCCGCGGTGGCCGGAGGAAACGGCACGGTGCCTCATGTGCTGAAGCAAAGGAAGTGCCAACCCAGAACTCCAGACCCAGCAAACGGAGCTGCAGGAACCAACGGGAAACAAGGCTTCCTCAGAGGCAGTAACGAAGGGAACGTGTCAGCAGCCCGCCTGTCCTAAAGGAGTGTCTCAAGGATGCTCGTGAGCCCGGCCGGCGTGGCTCAGGGGCTGAGCATCAACCTAGGAACCAGGAGGTCAGGGTTCGATTCCCGGGCAGGGCACAGGCCCAGTTGGCGGGCTCGATCCCCAGTGGGGGGCGTGTAGGAGGCAGCCGACCCATGATTCTCTCTCATCATGGATGTTTCTCTCTCTCTCCCTCTCCCTTCCTCTCTGAAATAAATATACCTATAAAAAATAAATAAAATAAAGGATGCTCTGGAAACACAAAAGGAATTCCTCAAAGTGCTAGAACGGCAGGGGGGAAAGGAAAAATGGGTAAATATAATCAGCTGGCCTCGGACGCCTGAATCTTCTGAAAACAAATGCCTCTGTCCTCAGGGTCCCAAGATCCTCATTCTCACCCGGTGGGCACCCCAGGCCATGGCAGGCGCCCTCAAGGGACAGCTGAGGCCCCGTCTCAGTGTGGGCGTCTCAGTGTGGGCGGTCCCTGCACCGCCGCGTCAGCACCAGCATCAGCACCAGCACGGGAGGCTGGTTCCGGAGGCCGGTTCTGAGTCAGAGTGTCCGGAGGGGCCAGGACTCTGTGTGGAATGGGGTTTTTTCTTTTTTTAGCGGAGGCAAAGGTTACTGAGAAGCCAGCCCTGGAAAAGGTGCCGCCGGGTCCCAAGTGCAGGCGCAGGCCGCTGTCCACAGCTTCCGCCCCAGGCGGCAGTCAGCTTGGCAGCCTCCAAGCTAATGGAAGTCCAGCAGCCCATGTGCGGACTCCCACACGGCCGTCAGCCACGTGGGCACAGGGGCACATCTCCCGGAACCCAGCTCGCGCCAGAGGGAGGAAGGGGAGAGGGAGAGGAGGGAGAGGGAGAGGGAGGAAGGGGAGAGGGAGAGGAGGGAGAGGGAGAGGAGGGAGAGGGGGAGAGGGAGAGGAGGGAGAGGGAGAGGAGGGAGAGGAGGGAGAGGGAGAGGAGGGAGAGGGAGAGGAGGGAGGAGGGAGAGGGGGAGGAAGGAGAGGGGGAGGAGGGAGAGGGGGAGGAGGGGGAGGGAGAGGAGGGAGAAGGGGGAGGAGGGAGAGGGGGAGGGAGAGGAGGGAGAGGGGGAGGAGGGAGAGGGAGAGGAGGGAGAGGGGGAGGGAGAGGAGGGAGAGGGGGAGGAAGAAGAGGGAGAGGGAGAGGAGGGAGAGGAGGGAGAGGGAGAGGGGGAGGAGGGAGAGGAGGGAGGAGGGAGAGGGGGAGGAGGGAGAGGGGGAGGAGGGAGAGGGGGAGAAAGGAGAGGGAGAGGAGGGAGAGGGGGAGGAGGGGGAGGGAGAGGAGGGAGAGGGGGAGGAGGGAGAGGGGGAGGAGGGGGAGGGAGAGGGGGAGGAGGGAGAGGGAGAGGGGGAGGAGGGAGAGGGAGAGGAGGGGGAGGGAGAGGAGGGAGAGGGGGAGGAGGGAGAGGGGGAGAGGGGGAGGGAGAGGAGGGGGAGGGAGAGGAGGGAGAGGGGGAGTCCTATGTTCACTAAGATCTACAAAGTCCTCTGGTCTCCGCTGACCTTTTGTCACTAAAGGGTGAGCTCAGTCACTCCATGTGAATGTGGAGGAAGCTGAGAGCGCGGTGTTTTGAGAAGTCCTGGCTCTGGCCGTCCAGCCTGCAGGCCTGGGCAGGTTTCAAACTGCAGAAGCCACCAATCCCCACCAGGGGTGAAGGTCGCACAGCTCTGCCCCACCCCAGGGTGCTGTCCTCGGGCCTGTGGGCCCAGAGGGCCCTGGCACTCACCTCCTCTCTCCCTGTGAGACACACAGCTCCTGCGGGGCCTAACGGAGGGCGGGCACGGGGAGCCGCTCTCGCCCGGGTGAATGTTTAACCGCCCTGTCAGGAGGCCACAGCATTGCTCTTTCTTCCTGGAAGTGGAATGTCTCTGTGTCCTCCGGGAAAGCAGGCGCGGTTGAGGGAAGGTACATGACAACTCACAGGGCCCTGGCTTCAGAGGGTCAGCAGCACCCCTCTCAGAGTGACCACAGGTGCCCTTCGCCCCCTCTCAGAGCTGACCAGAGGGCCCGCCGCCCCATAGAGCTGACCACAGGCGCCCAGGGACCCCTCCCTGAGGGTGCAGCCCTAGGTTCCCCGCCCCCCCCCCCCCCTTGCAGACAGGGTGGCAGCAATGACACGTGACAGGCGCGTGGCTGGGGCTGCAGGACCCTCAGGGACTTCTCACTGGGAGGGCAGGGGTCCGAGAATAGTGTGTGTTGGGGGGGGGGGAGTGGGGGCAGAATCTGGGAGTGAAAGCTTGGAAGAATGGTGATAGGTCAGTGGTTGAACTGCAGCTCTGCTGACTAATGAGTATGCCGACCACTGGAGCAGGGGAAAGCAGAGGGTATCAAACTATTTTATTTACTTGTTTTTAAAATATATATTTATTGATTTCAGAGAGGAAAGGAGAGGGAGAGACAGAAGCATCAATGATGAGAGCGATTCATGGGTGAGCCGCCTCCTGCACTCCCCAGACAGGGTACCGAGCCCACAACCGGGCATGTGCCCTGACCGGGAATGGACCTATGACCTCCTGGTTCATAGGTCGGTGCCCAGCCACTGAGCCCCACCCGGAGGGCAAGGGTGTCAAACGATTTTAAAAACAGAAGTTTCCCCCCCAGCCCGCCTGAGAGGACTTGGAGCGGGGCACAGGACACGTGTCCACGGAGCGCCCCACGCGCACCCCCCTGGCCTGGGCTCCTGATCTGGGTGTGGGACGGCAGTGGGGCGCACAGGGTAGCCTGGGGGGGCGGGGGCGCGCACATGGTGTGGGCGGGAGGGCTCCTCCCCACTGAAGTCATGGATTTGGCTCCCAGCATCCGCAAGGCCGGGGCGCAAACGTGGTTTCGGCCAAATAGCACAATGTGTTTCTTGTTAGGGACTCAAAGCCAGGGCCTGGGGTTTTGCTTTTGGGGCCGCGTTATAGTATTAGGCGGCAGCGATTCCCAGCAAGCCGACCCTTGTGGCCGCCGGAGGGGGCGGCCGCAGATTCCCACAGGGCCATGGTCAGCCTCGGGGGCCTGGGGGCCTGGGGAGGGGGTCTGCAGCTAGGGTTCCCCCCTCCCGTGACCGGGGCACCCCGTGGGGGGCAGACCCCGAGCCGCGCCCACCCGGGTGGTGCAGACTCAGCGACGCCAGCTCGCGGGCGGCCAGGATTGTTTTCCAAGACGTTATCGCTCGCGCGAGTCCATGCTCTTTCTCCTGCTGGTGGCCGAACACAAGGCCCAGGAAAACCCTTCGTGAAAGCCAGACACGGCCAGAGACGGGCCCTTCCCCGCGTCTGTAACTCAGTATTGGCGCGCGGGTCCTTAACGCGGCCCCTCCGCCCGCTTCCCCGACGAGGCCGCCTGCGCGCGGGGAGCCGAAAGGCGGTCTCCCCGGAGACCAGGCTGAGTGGCCGGATCCAGCTCGCGCCGTCCCGGGTGCTCGCGCAGCTCCGGGCGGGCAGGATTCGGGGAATCCTGGACGGAACCGGGCCAGACTGGGGAGCAGGAGTGCGATGCCCCCCTGGCGGTGGCTGCTGCGGGACCAGACGCAGGGAGAGGTCAGGCAGGTCTTCAGAAACACCCCAAGGGGGAAGTCAACATCCCTTGTCTGCTTTTCGTGGCTTCGCCCCTTTTTCCTCCCCCCTCCCCCCCCCCGTGACCCCATCTGAGGCTGTTCTCAGTCCAAATCCGCTTATCTGGTTCCAGGGCCAGCGCTCCCTCCTGCCAAGGAGTTAAACAAACACGGAGAGCAAAGGCTGCGTCCTCTAAGCCAGAGGCTGTTTCCTCGAAAACCACAACACACGGGGCTCCAGCAGACAGCAGGGCCGGGCGGGAGCCTCCGCCCCCGCGGGGCCAGCGGAGGACAGCCCATGGGAGCCTGGCGGGCACGGACCAGGCATCGCGCGAACGCTCTCGCCGCGGGGAGCCCGGAGGGCGCGAGCTGCCTCTGGACCCGCGCTCTCCCCGGAGAGGAGGCCGGACGAGGCGGCTGCACCGCCTGGAGCCCCCCGGGCCTCCGATGCTCTCGGTGGAAAGGCAGCTCCGAAAGGGCTCAGACGCCTGCGCTTTGCAGGGCGAGGAGGGCGCGGAGGCCCGCAGGTGGGGGCGCCTCCTCCCGCCCCCGCCTCCCCCGGGCGGGGAAGGGTGCCGTTCTGGAAAAGTCTGGTGGTTTCAGTGCAACCTCCGAGGATTCCCAGGAGGAAGGCCGGGCCGGGGTGTGGGAGGCTGTCTCTAGGAGGAATATTTAGGAGCCCAGTGTCCGCCATGCCCTCCAGGACCCCAAGCCATCCACGCATCGCGCCACCCGCGGGCCAGTCACCTCCTGCAGTCGCCCTTTCCCGCCAGCCCCGCCCGGAAGACCTCGGCTGCAAAAACAAAGCGACATCTTTGGCTTTGGCACCTCTCAGCAGCCACATTCTCCTCCTTCGGCCAGAAGACGATGTCTTGCTTCTCCCTCTCCCGCCCCCCCGCCCCTTTTCTCTTCCCCCGCGTCCGCCTTCCTTCCCCAAATCGCTGGAAACTTAAGACGCGCGGCGGCTGCAGGTGCGCGCGGGCCGGGCGGCGGGGCCGGGGCGAGCCTGGGACCGCGTGCCTCCCGGGCCTTGATCAGCTGGGCGCGCGCGCTGAGTGACGGCGCCGTTGCCATGGCAGCCGCCTGAGCGGCGCCGCGAGGACAAGGCTGCCGGGCGGCGTGAATGGGCGGCGTCACGCGCCTGGCGCCAGCGAGTCTGCTCCGGGCCCCGGCTCCGGCCCCGCCGCGGCCTGGCCCGCGCCCGCCGCCGCCGCCAATTCATCACCTGTCAGGGATCACTCGGGGGGTCAGGGGCGGAATGGACACAGCTGTGAGAACAAAACCGGGGGGAGAAAGCGAGCGCTCCCCGTCGGGCCAGATGTGCAGGGAGGACCTGGAGGCGCCCCCTCCCCCCGCAGGCTCCCCCGCCCCCTTCCCCCCCCCCCCCCGCCTCTCCCATGCATCGCGCGCGCCGCGCCAGGGCTGCTTCTGATTAACGCGCGGGGTTGGACACTCTGGAGCCGGCGGCCCAGCCTGGGCTGGACCCCGAGGGCCGTGGAGGGCCCTGGAGCCGGTTAGGGGGACTTCCAGGGCCCGCAAGTTGCTTTAAATGGGGGTGGGGGCGTTGTCTCCACGCCCCACCGGAAGCCCTTCACACCCCCCCACCACCCAGGGATCTCGCCAGTGCGGGGTGCCCTCTGCAGCTGGACCATTTGAACTTTAGAGGCTTCGGATGCAGATCCGCAGAGCGCCCCGTTGACGCGTCTCTCTCTGCCTGGTAACCCACCCGAAAATGCCCCGGGGCCACTTCCCCCACGGGAACGTCGTTTTTAAGTGTATGCCTCTTTGGGCTTGCTGAGACAGCCCTACCCGAAACCGGGGTTTTCTTGCATCACTAACTTGCACCGCCGCCGAACCCCCTTCCAGTGACCTTTAAATGAATGCAGAACTGGGGGGCGTGCCCGCGGGGTCGGCTGTAACACAACAGGGCTGGCTGGACTCTGACATGGCAGCTAAAGAAAGTCACAACCAGAAAGCTCCCTAGTTTTACTGCATCGGGGTACAGACACGATCCCGGCCTGCCTTCATGCACCTCGCCGGTGTGTGCATCACGGGCACTGCCCTCATGTGCGCGCAGCCAGCCGGGCTGTGGGGGGAGAAGGAGGCTGGCACGGAGGTCCGCAGACGGCGTCCTCGGGAAAAGCTAGGAACACGCCAGTCTCCCCGAGCAGCCATGCCCAGGAATCACAAGTAATGATGTGAGGATCCCAACGATGTTTGTTGACGTTGGCTATTCTCGTAAAATAGTCCAAGTATCACATCATGCACCAAAACAGTGTCAAAACAAAATCTGTTCCACGGCGGCACGGACGTGACAGAGACGCACGCACACAGCCCCTCCAAAGGCTGCAACTGTGGTGGGGGCTCGGGGGTTCGAGCGCTTCCAGGCGTCCTCTCCGGAGCAGGGGCTGTTCTCCCAACGCCGTCAGGAGCCGGGATGCAGGCGGCATTCGTGAGGCCTGGCCCTCCGCAGATTTCCCTGCGAGCCAGGAAACCAGCCACGTCCCTCCTGCAGAAGGAAGCGGCTGGGTTTCCTGAAAGTGGCACCCACCTCAGCACCACCCACTGGGCCTCCCTCAAGTGGAGGCCAGGGGCAGGCACTTGGCCGGCCTACCAGCCGAGGAATTAATTATTAATCGAAGGGGGAAAAAAGTTCCCTCATTATGGAGCGTTTTCTCCAGTCCTGCCCCCTTCCTCTTTTTAAATGCAAAGGAGGTGGAGATCAAGGCAAAAAAGTAAACAAGGTTCTCGTAAATAGGATGTGCTCTCGGTTTTCCCGTTGATTGTATTCTGGAGCAGTCTGATTTTCTAAATACACAACTAATTTACTGTGGTCTTTGGTTGGGCTGGAATTACGTGTGAATTAACTGAAAAGTATTTTAGTCAAGAGCCCCAAACTTCTTAAAGATGTAGACCACATGAATGAGTTTTTGAAGATTTACAGGAAAAAAGAAACAAAACCCTGAGGCTGCATTCGGTACTCGTGTTGAAAGATCCCCAACCTCACACAGGGCAGAATTTCTAACAGCTACAATGTGAGCCACCTACCTGCCATGAAGCTTTAAAAATACTGTAGGTGCTGGAATGTGACACCAGAAATCACTCTCTGTGCATAATTAATTCCGTTGCTTTGCCACCTACGCTGCAGGGCACAACAGACCGCAGCCTCCAGGGCGGTGTATGTAAATACAGCTTCACTATGCAGATTATCCTAATGATTCCGATAAGTAGGGTCATTATAATAGTTCTGCCCTGTTCTAGAAAGGCCCCCCGGGAGCCTCCTGCCTCTGGGAGCTCCTGCCTGAGATCCGCACGGTTTCCAATCTGCGAGCACGCGCGCATTTTACCGAGCTCACACTGACGCCTCCCGCGTCCCTCGGGTGCAGGATCCCGCACCAAAGCTGGCTTTGAGCGCCCTCGGGGTGTTTATTTTTCCCACATAGCTTGTCCTTATCTTAAGAGCGGAGACTCGCTCTACAAACGTCGCTTGTCAATGGCAAACTTCGGTGTGTTTTCTCTTTGTGTAGAAATGCTTCCCATCTGAATGACAATCCCTGAATCGCAGTGAGCCGCGTCTGTCCCTCTGCTGCGCAGGACTTGCCCCGGGCGCTGGGTGGATCCCAGGGCTGCAGGGGGCTCCGAGGTGCCTGGCACAACCCTACGCCAGCGTCCTGCCTCGCCGTGGGAATTAGAATTAAGATGCACATTTAGATTCCTGGGGCCCCCCTCCCCCACCGTTCCTTGCTGCTCCCTTTCTCGCCCCTCCTTCCCCTCCCCCCCCCCCCCCCCCCCGCCCGGCGCTTACTGTACTCTATTTACCACCCCAGCTGGGCTCCCGCGCGCCCCGCCCACTTCACACGGATTGGCTGCAAACCCGGAAGAACCAAGCCCTCGCCCCGCGCAGGGGTTCGCCAATGGAGGCAGCCGCTCGGCCTGATGGACGTGACGCTTTCCACCAATGGGGACGCAGGGAAACTGGACCGCGTAGCCCCGGCGAATGCAGATAAAAGCCGCCCCGCCGCGCTCCCGGCTTCATTCTGAGCGGATCCGGGTGCTGAGCGCTGGCCCCTTAGCAGGCGGCGGCGGCGGCGGCGGCGGCGGCCTGTGCTCCAGGGCAGCCGGCTCCTCCCTCCCGGTCTCTCCTTCCTTCCCCGCGGTCAGCATGAAAGCCTTCAGTCCGGTGAGGTCCGTTCGGAAAAACAGCCTGTCGGACCACAGCCTGGGCATCTCCCGCAGCAAAACGCCGGTGGACGACCCGATGAGCCTGCTGTACAACATGAACGACTGCTACTCCAAGCTCAAGGAGCTGGTGCCCAGCATCCCGCAGAACAGGAAGGTGAGCAAGATGGAAATCCTGCAGCACGTCATCGACTACATCTTGGACCTGCAGATCGCCCTGGACTCGCACCCCACCATTGTCAGCCTGCACCACCCGCGGCCCGGGCAGAGCCAGGCGGCCCGGACGCCGCTGACCACCCTGAACACGGACATCAGCATCCTGTCCCTGCAGGTAGGACCGCCCCCGGGCCCCCCGCTCGTCCCCGGGCCGCCGCGCACGCGGGCGACCGCCGGGGCTGCCGCTTGGCAGACCCACTGGCCAGCGGCTGGAGCCGGTGACTGAGAGATGAGCTCATTAACTTTACTTTCTTACAAAGGCGCTGCAGATTGAGCCGGGTGTGAAATCGCCGCGAAGTCCGGACATGTTCATGCATCTGTCTTTGATCTGAATTACAGCATAAACGTGTTTAATGGAACTTGCTGTTCTAGGAACTACTTTAGAGCGGGGAGGGGAAGCCCTCTCTCCTGAGATTGTCTAACCTCGTGCCTTTCATCCCCTTTCTCTCTCGCAGGCTGCTGAATTCCCTGCCGAGTTCATGTCCAATGACAGCAAAGCGCTCTGTGGCTGAGGACGGTGAGTGTGAGCTTGTGGCTCCCGGGTTAGACTGCCTTTTGGAGTGGGGTTTGTGTGTGTGTGTGTGTGTGTGTGTGTGTTTTCATGCGTGTGCGGCGTACTTGTGTGTCTAAAAAAAACGTGAATGTATGTGCACTTCGATGTATGTAGGAGTTTCTAGCGCTGGTGACTCAAGATCACAGGGCACTTTCCTTAAGAAAAAATAGAAATAAAATTATTTGCTGTGAAAGGTGGTCGGGGAGAGCAGAGCGTGTGTGGCTTCTGCCTGGTGTGAAATGCCTGGCTGCCTTCGAGGCGGCCCCGGTGCTACGCGGTACTAACCTCCGTGTCATTAATCTTATCGCCGCAAATTCCACCGGGATCCTCCTTCCCCACACGGGGCCCGTGGGACTCGGCCAGGCCGCCTGGCCGCCCTGCGCCGCCTCGGCAGCGCGCCCCGGGATGTGGGACCCGACTTCCCTATCTTACTCACGAGAGGGCTGTTTCCAATCAAATAATTGTTACAAGAAGCAGACGGGCGCCTGCGAGGGCCGCTGGAGATCCCAGCAGCAGATTGGGGCGGGGAGCGGTCCCGGAGCCTCTGCTGTTTTCATGTGCCATTTGCGCCGTCGGGGCCCAGTGTGCGCGCATCTGGGCGCCAGGGTTTGCCCAATCCCGGGTGTTGGGTTAAATGTTCAAACTGCGGCTTCCTCTGCTCACCCGCCCTTCTCGCAATCTCTTGCAGGTGGCCAGGACTTCTCCCCTTCGCTTTGCACAACGACAAATCCACAGGAACTTACTTTTCAGCCTCTCGCGAGGAGGGACAGCGCGTTGAATGGGCCTTTTTAAAACACGGAGGCAAGACTGGGAGGAGGATCGGCCCTCTGCCCCCCGGGGGTGTTTCTGGCCCGGCCTGGGAGAGGCGTTATTTATGAAAAAAAGACTTTCCAATGCCCTTTCTGAAGTCGGAAGGTTTCTTTATATACTCTCCCCGCCGTGGGGAGCGGACACTGTAAAATCACGAGGCATTTTGCTCAATGTCAGCAGACTTTGCCTTTTTTTTTTCAAAGGTGGAGCGTGACTACCAGAAGGATCCAGTATCCAGTTACTTAAAACGAAGGCTTTGGGTCAGAAATCTGCCTTCTTGGCACACGCCTCCTGAAGGCTGTGCGCGTATTTATACGTCAATCTGTGTGCCCAGGGCCGCCCGTGGACTCTTTTCTCCAGAGCTGGCTTGCACAGCGGCAGAGACGTCCGTTTCTGCCAAGTGGGAGGATGTACTCCTTTGTGCTAAACTTTTTATAAAAGTTTAGTTGTACACTTAACCCTTTTATACAAAAATAAATAAATACATAAATCAAGTGTGTTTATCGAAGGGCGATGGCCTGCTTTATTTCAGGGGACCGGTGCGATGGTTTCCAGAGCGCTGTGTTAGAACCGACCCCAAACCCATACGCGTTCACGTTTCTGTAGACTGTGTAACGGTGACAATAAACCGTGTCTGGTGTCAACCCCTGAGCCCGGGTGGTTTTTCAGAGCGGTCTCCTCCTCTCTTCGTCCCTGTGTGTGTGTCTCTCTCTCCATCTGGTGTAACCCTCTGCCCTCTCGCACCGTCCTCTGAGCCTTGGAGCCGGTGTGGAGGTGCCTTCCTCCCGGCCTGGGGAGAGTTTCACACTGAGATGGGGGTGCTGTCGGGGTGCCTAGGAGGCGGCGCATTCCCATGAACGGCCTCTGGAAGGGCAACCTGAGCAGGTGTGTGGGGCTGAGGGAGTAAGGCAAAGGCTTGCTCCTCTGAGGAGCGAGGCTGCACAGGAGTCAGGGCACGGGAGGGGGAGGGGGAGGGGGAGGCAGGAAGGCCCCCCTTCCTGTCCCTTTGCTCCCTGGAATCCGGCTGTGCCAGGGCCAGCCGCCCGGCTCCTGCACTTCCTCCACCTGCCGCTCCGGCCCAGGAGGCAGGGCTGGGCCTGGCCCTGCACGCAGGTGACGAGCTCGCCCTTCACCCTTGACTGCACCTGGACGGACACAGGACTCGGGGGGGGGGGGGGGGGGGGGAGAGGGAGGCGGGGAATGCCCGCCCGCTGTCGCCCGCGGCCCTCACGGGCGGGTTTGGAGCTGCTTTAGCATCCACAGGCCTTCAAATCGGAAGACACTGCCCGGGATGGGGTGGGGTGGGGTGGGGTGGGGGGGGTAGGTCTGGAAGGCCTGTCCGAGGTGGAGGTGGGGGGCCGCCGCCTTGCAGGGGTCGGAAGCTCACCTGGGACCACGCCCCAGCCCAGCCCAGCCCAGCAGGTGTCTGGGGGGCCCCACCTGTGCGCCCATCGCCCCAGGCCCGGCGCCCGCAGGTGAGCCCGCGCTTAGAATGGGCGCAGTGCCAGGCCGTCGTCGTTGTTGGTAATCGTACCCCAGGGAAGCAGGCTCGCGCCCACCTGGACGGGGCGCCCGGTCTCCCCCGCCGGCCGCCCTTCCCACCTGCCCCGGCCTCGGGGCTCGGGCGCCTGTGCTGCGGGGCTGGGTCCCCCGGGGCGAGCGCGGAAGCGGGCGGAGCGGACGGTCGCTGCCCCCAACCCCGACCCTCCTCGGGACCGGCCCCGTCCTTCCCCCCCGGGACCGCGGGCGCGCGCGGACGCCACCCCGTCGCCGTCCTTCGGCCTCTGACCCGCGCATCGCGGTGGGACAGGCGGGCGGAGGGTCTGCAGGGCTTTCCCGGGCGCCACGCGGCGAGCACCTACCTGCACGGCGCCCGGGGGCGCGGGCCGTGGGCCACGCGGGACGCGGACCCCAGCGGCGGCGGCGGGAAAGCGGCGCCTGTCGAGGGACTGTTCCCGGCGGAGCGGGCGCCCCGGGTCCGGCGGGTGGAGGCCGGGCGCCCCCTGCTGGCCCGCGGGGAGGCGGCTGGCGAGCGGCGTCCTCGTGGGCGGGGCCTCGGGCGCGTGGGGCGGACACGCGGGGGCACCGCCTCTGGAGAGGACTGGGGGGTCACTCCCGCCATAGCGCGACCCTCGCTGTCTCCCCTCCTCCCTCCTCCTCTGCTAACCGGACCTGCACCTGCTGGGGGGGCGGGGGGCGCCCCGGATTCAGCACCTGCACCTGCTCCCCCTGCGCCTCGGGGCGGCCTAACCGATTGTGAAGCCGAAGGAGAGCCAGGCCGGCCCCTTCTTCCCTGAAGTGTCTGTAATTTCCCTTTCCCTGGCCTGCTCAGCCACGCCAGCCAGGCCTCCCGGAAGAGGCTGCAGGCCAGGGGTGCGGGGCCCTGTCTTGTCCCGGGGGCAGGGCAGGCGCGCCCCGCAGGACCGGCCCTGGGCGGTGGCCGCTGCTGCTGCTGCTGCTGGGAGGCACGGAGAGGGGGGAGGGGGTGGGGGGGGCTTGTTTGCTTGTTGGGAATTTTACTGCATCGCTTGGAGGTGAGCTGGTGGGACGTGTTTACTGCGCTGAGGTGCTCTGCGTCCTCCCCTAACCAGTCCTCCTTGGACAAGCCAATGCCAGGTCCTGTTGGCTAATATTTCACTTGACCTGGAGCTGTCCTTCCTTATCTGGGCTTGGAGTCAAGGTCGCAGCAACCTCAGCGGGGGCATGGGCAGGTCAGTTTACATTTCGTTCCAGTTCCCGACACCGCGGAGGCCGGGTCCTGGGAGGCAGGCAGCCAGGTGCCCTCCCCTCTGCAGAACGGCCCAGGGGCCAGAGGGCAGAGCAGCCCGCGGGCAGGCTGCCCACCGAGAAGGGGCTGCCGGGCGGAGCAGGGGGTGTAGGATTCGTGAGGGTCCGAGGAGGCCCGCCTGAGCCTGCGAGAGCATCAGGATGGTGGAGAGACGTCACCTGAAACTTACCTGAATTATTAAATAATAAACCATTTAACTTAATGTTGTTAACATGTCAATACCATCCAAAGCAATCTACAGAGCCAGCGCAATCCCTGTCAAAATCCCAGTGATTCTGTTTTGTTTTTGCCGAAACAGAAAAATCCGAGTGACTGGGAACCCTGGGGACTGGACCGGAGCGGGCAGGGCCCTGGTCCCCCCGGAGCTGCGTGGAGGTTTGGGACCGCATGAAGCAGGACATCGGGAGGAGACGGGCAGCAGTCTCCGCCACAGGGCAGACACGATATACGATCACTCGCAGCCTGGAGGGGAAACCTCCCTGGAAAACTCACAGCCACGGGCCTGCTTTCCCCAGGAATAAGCGCTGAGCAGCTGGCTCAGGACACCCTAATGCCCACACGTCAACGTGAACACCCCTGGGGGTGGCAAGCCCAGCAGCACCTCCTGCGAGAGAAACCCCCCAGACAGCGCGCACACACTTCTCCCGCTTGGTGGCCTGTGAAAAACGCGCATGTTTTAAAAACAGTAACAAACTAACTTGCCATGAGAGAATCAGCAGAGACGATGAAGAGAAAGATTAGAAGTGAAAGAACTATCAAGGCGACCAACAAGGGTGACCGAAATGATTTTAAACATCAAAGAACTCGTTGAAACCACGAGGAAAGAGCAAGAGAGAGCTGCTGACGTGGAAAACCGAGCGCAGTGGTTAGCGCGCAGCGTAGGGACCCGGGGCCTGTTCATGCACCGACAGTGCGCCCCCTGGAAAGGGAACCGGGGGCTCCGTCCCATCCACAGCAGCACGGACGGGAGTAAAATGCGGAGGAGGGAGCCAGGAGGCCGGTACAACAATGTCCCCAAGGAAAGGAAGGAGAAGACACCAGGGGGAAGGCTCCCTCTCAGGAGGCCTTACCATTGTCACACGGTCCGCCCCCAGCGATCTGCGGACCCCAAATAGCCGAAACAATCTTAAAAGCAACAACAAAAAAGCGAGAGGCCTCCCATTTCTTGATTTCAAATGTTACTGTGACCGACGCGCATCGAGACGCTGTGGTGTTGGCACACGGATAGACACACACCAACGGGCTAGACGAGAGAGAACCCAGAAATGAGCCCTCCCCGTCCGGCTGCCGTGTTGTGGGTAACCACGGTAACATGGTTGTTTTTAAGCCGTTAAATGCCACGTCAGGTGAGCAAAGAAGCAACTGTGCTAACGTCACTAGGAACCCAGGTCCTCCGTGGGAGAGAAACGAGGGACAGGTATAAAGTTAGAAAAGCAACTGCCCAGGAACCTGCCATCTGACAAAGAGTGACAATCACAGGGACCTGGCCCAGGTGTGACTGACTGACAAGCACCCTCCCCGCGCCATCCAGACCTTCCTGGCCTGCGTCCCCACGGCGGCCTTGGCCACGCTGCGCAGGGGCCTGCCCGTACCCGGCCTTCCGCGCGCCGTTCCAGTGGTCTCATTCCCAGTCCTTCCTTCCCTCCACCCCAGGGGTGTCGTCCCGCTTTGCTGAGAGGAAGCCCCCAATCTTGACCCTCCAGCGAGGCCCAGACGTGCCCCATCCTCAGTCTTCACCCCGTCACCGCAGGAGAGAGCAGACCTGCGTTCCCACCTGGTACGATGATGCCACCCTTTTAGAATAAGGTCTTAGTTTTAAGCACTTTCCTACCTGTGGCCAATGCCGTGACTTTTCCAGAGAAGAGCCTTCTAAGTACCTTTCCCCGGTTCTGGGAGAAAGTTCCTGAAAACTCACACGTCCCTTCCGAGTTTTTACGTCTCAGAAAAGAAACCCCACCGACGCCCTGCCAGCCGGGACCGGGAAAGGCCACTCCTAATGTCCCATTTTACCAGATCTCGCCAACGCCTAAGGGAAAGGGACTCATCAAAATGCCGCCTAGACCGGAATCCCCAGAGTAAAACACTGAAAGGAGTGAGACATTTCAAAGGTAAATTTAACCCAGGCGGCCGAGTCGGTCCCATTTAAACTGTCTTTGCTGGGAGGGTTGGGGCAGGTGTGTGGAGCCTGGCGGTGCACCGCCCGCGGCGGGGAGGGGCCCCCCAGGGACCACCGGGCACCCGGCTGACAGCCGTTCTCCCGCCGGAGCTCCCTGCGGCCCGTGCCCTCGGCCTCCCTTCTCTGGTGTGAGGCCCGCTGGCGGGAGGAAGGACTCAGGCTCCGGTCTCGGGTTTAAACAGAAGCGCAGCCCTGCCCTCCCTCGGGCTCCATCGCTGCGCAGCAAAGCTCCCCACAGCCCAGCCTCCCGGCAAACAGGCACCTGGCAGCCGCTGTGGGGGGTGTGTGTGTGTGTGGGGGGGGGGGCGCCAGCATGGCCTCATGGCAGGTCTGGGCTCAGGGTCTGTCACCTCGAGGCTCGCCCCTTCCCCGGGAGGTGCTGGGGGGCCGTGGCCGAGGTCTCACTTCCCTGACCTTGGCCTCTGCACCGGCTGCTCCCAGGGCAGCTGCTTCCCCCAGCGGGAGGCGGGAGAGCGCCCAGGACAGAAGCTGGAGCCACTTTATAAACGACCCCAGCGAGTGACATACCGCCGCTGAGGGTCACAGAGACCAACCCTGGGACAACGGGGGGGGGGCCGACCCCAAGGGTGTAGGGTGTGAGCACAGGAGGGCCCCTCTGGGTCCGCCTTGGAGGGTGGCTACACAGGTCTTCCTTCCCATCAAGAACTTGGGGTCTGGGCGATGGCGGGGCGGGGTGGGGGATCAGAGCCCCCCAGGTGTCCTGACCCCCCGCTTCTGGTGAAAGGCAGGAGGCCCCCTCGAGCAGGGGCTAAAATCCACAGCCCAGTCGGAAATGGACCCTGGAGAAGCTGCGGGAGCTGGTGGAAATGTGGGGAGCCCGGCTGGGTGGCTCCTCCGGGCGTCCCGTCCCGCTCTGTCCGGCCGCCGGGGCTCCAGGCGTCGCGGTTCACACGCGTCTTCTTCCGTCGCGGCCGACGTCGCGCACGGCGCTCGCCAGGCCACGGTCACGCCGTTCTCTTAACCCCAGGGGCCAAGCAGCCTGTCAGGACCCTCCCGCCACGGAACACCGTCACTCACCGGGTGGGCTCTGTTCTCCCCAAGCCTCACTCCCGGCGGATGGAGCGTCTGGCTCTCAGTGGACCTTGGACTAAGGTGCATGGTCTTCCCTGGCCTACAAGGTCGGGGCAACTTTGGCACAGGGTAGAGAGAGGTACGGACGGCCGTACGGACGGCAAACGGTCTCATGGAATGTTCTGGACTTGGGATCATTAGGAATAAGTGGAATAACAAAGTGTGGAGGCCACGGATCACATTCAGGCCCTCTCCCCACGCCACCCCACGCCACCCCACGCCACCCCACGCCGGGCCCAGCTGGACTGGCGTGCCGCTCGTGGGGGGAGGGGGGTACTTTAATTCTTGGGAACTTGGGTGGGTCGTGCTCTCACTCTCGCGGGGGAAGCCACGCCCCTCTGGCCCACCGGCTGGCGCGATAGACTGAGGGGCCGTTTGAGCAGCTGATAGGAGGGAAGTCACCCTGGAGGGTGTTCGTTTGTTTGTTTGTTTGAAAATATATGTTTATTGGTTTCAGTGAGGAAGGGAGAGGGAGAGAGAGAAACATCCATGATGAGAGCGAAACACTGATCAGCTGCCTCCTGCAGGCCCACACTAGGGACCGAGCCTGCAACCTGGGCGTGCGCCCTGACCGCGATTGACCCCGGGACCTCCTGGTTCATAGGTCAAGGCTCAACCACTGAGCCAAGGCAGCCAGGTCCCACCTTCCCTTTGCATCCACTTTCTTGTCTGCCTTCGGGGGGTCTGGCTTCCTCGCCTTTGGGGCCCTGCACGCAACGCGGCTCTTCGCCGGGCCCCCTGGAGAGCACAGGGGTGGCTGGTCCCCGATGCCGTGTCACTGACGCCCCTGGGCGCCTGGTCCCCGATGCCTTCCGTGCCTGGTTCAAGGCCACGGTCCTTATTCACGTCCTTCCAGCCGACCCTGTTCCCGTATTTACGTTTTACAGGAAAACTTGTCTCCACACAGCCTTTGACGCGGATGCTTTTCTCCAAATTACGGTCACTTCCGTTTATGCCAAACGCGCAGCAATGCCCCCTCTGCCTTCACGGCCGCCGGGACCAGGGCAGGACAACACGCTGCAGCCACGCCCTCGGAGTCCGGTTCTCCCCCCGCGCCGGGCTGGGCCGGTCCCCGGTCGCCTTGGAGACGGAGGCTGCGCCCGGGCCTCCCGCTCCGTCCGGGATACGGCACCGCACGCAGCCACTGGTCTCTCATTAAACGTGTCCAACGTGTTTGAGATTCAATTTTCTTTTCAACTTGTTGCGGCTCTTTCAGCAATAAATCCTGTTAACCGGCTACCCCCCGGGCTCCAGCCTCCCCGTGGCAGCGAGGGGCACGGGCGGGCACTCCCTGGGCTGTGGGGAGCGTGGCAGCTGGGAGGGGCACCCGACACCCATTTCAACAGAAGATTCTGGGCCAGGCGGCGGCAGCGTGTCGGCCGCGAGGGAGAGGAGCATGTGCCTGGCGTGGCAGAGAGAGGACAGGCTCCCCAGAATAAGGCCTCGTCCCGCCCCGCCGGGAATGTGGCTTCCTGAAGACTCAGGTGAGTGCACAACCTCAGCTTCGAGGCGGCCGGGCACCGGGTGGACGGGCCTGGCACATGGTCCCGACAGCCCGCAGACAGAGGCAGGTCTGCGGAAGCCGCTGAGCCGTAAGACGGCACACGGAGCAGACGTCCAGTGACGCGCGCACCGCATGCAGGCCTGACGCCGAAGCCCAGGAAAAGACCATCCACCGAACGAAAAGGGAGCCCCTGCCCGGGAGAACACAGCTGCCGACCATACATCTGAGAAAGGTTAACCTCCAAGCAGATAGAGAGCTCAGACAACCTAACAGAAGGAAGACAAACAGCCCAGTTTAAAAATGGGCAAAGGACCTACGCAGACACTGCTCCAAAGAGCACATGCAGATGGCCAAGAGATTTATAAAAACATGCTCAGAGTCACTGGTGATCAGGGAGATGCAAGTTAAAACGACAGTGAGGTATCACCTCACACCTGCCAGAATGGCTCCCATCAACAAGTCAACCAATGACAAGTGCTGGTAAGGATGCGGAGAAAAGGGAACCCTCGTGCACTGCTGGTGGGAATGCAGACTGGTGCAGCCACTGTGCAGAACAGTATGGAGTTTCCTCAAAAAACTAAAAATGGAACTGCCATGTGACCCAGTGACCCACTTCTAGGAATGTCTCCTAAGAAACCCGAAGCACCAATCAGAAAGAATGTATGCACCTCTCTGTTCATAGCAGCACAATTTACAATAGGTAAGATCCGGAAATAGCCCAAGTGCCCATCAGTAGATGAGTGGGTAAAAAGGCTGTGGTGCACTTATCCCACGGAATACTATGCAGCCGTAAAAAAGAAGGATCCCTTACCCTTTAACACAACATGGAGGGGCCTGGAGAGCATGATGCTAAGCAAAATAAGCCAGTCAGAGAAAGACAAGTATCACATGACCTCACCTATATGTGGAATCTAATGAACAAAATAAACTGAGGAACAGAGTGGGTTCCGATATGGAAGCATGGAACAGAGTGTGGAATCTCAGAGGGGAGGCGGGTGGGGGGGTAATCAACCAAAAACCTTGTATGCAGACATGCGTCACCATTGGACACAGACAGTGGGGTGCTGAAGGCCTGGGGCGGGGGGGGGGGGGCTGGAGGGGGTAAATGGGGGAAAAAAGGGGACATATATAATACTTTCAACAATAATTATTTAAAAAAATAATAATAATGGGATAAAGGACGTTAAAGAAAGTCAATAAATTTATAACCCAAACTTGAAACAGGGAGCCGGTGATGGTAGAGCAAATACAGCCTTAAACAGGGAGCCGGTGATGGCAGAGCAAATACAGCCTTAAACAGGGAGCCGGT
This sequence comes from Corynorhinus townsendii, assembly GCA_026230045.1. Taxonomy (NCBI): domain Eukaryota; kingdom Metazoa; phylum Chordata; class Mammalia; order Chiroptera; family Vespertilionidae; genus Corynorhinus; species Corynorhinus townsendii. The sequence continues at coordinate 168,668,640 of JAPDVU010000007.1, read as the reverse complement.
GATGGCAGAGCAAATACAGCCTTAAACAGGGAGCCGGTGATGGCAGAGCAAATACAGCCTTAAACAGGGAGCCAGTGATGGTAGAGCAAATACAGCCTTAAACAGGGAGCCGGTGATGGTAGAGCAAATACAGCCTTAAACAGGGAGCCAGTGATGGTAGAGCAAATACGGCCTTAAACAGGGAGCCGGTGATGGTAGAGCAAATACAGCCTTAAACAGGGAGCCGGTGATGGCAGAGCAAATACAGCCTTAAACAGGGAGCCGGTGATGGCAGAGCAAATACAGCTAAAATGGAAGTGGGGGAGGAAAAGCTCGGAATCGGCCCATCCCCACGGACCTGAAGGACCGCGATGCTGCGCCGACTCGGGCTCAGAGAAACCTCCCCGCTGTCGCCACAGCGACTGTGCCCGGAACTTTTTTATTTTTTTATTGATTTCCGAGAGAAAGGGGGAGGGAGAGAGAAACACCAGCGACGAGAGAGAATCATGGATCGGCCGCCTCCTGCAGCCCCCCACTGGGGATCGAGCCTGCAGCCCGGGCCTGTGCCCTGACCGGGAACGGAACCGGGGACCCTTCCGTCCTCAGGCCGATGCTCTGTCCCCTGAGCCACACCAGCTAGGGCTCTGTTTTAAAATAAGTAAATATGTTTTTATTGGTTTTTAGAGAGAGAGAGGAAGGGAGAGAAAGGAACATCCGTCAATGAAAGAGGAACATCATCCCTGGGCCGCCTCCTGCACGCCCCCCACTGGGGATCAGCAACCCCGGCTCAACTGCTGAGCCGCGCCGGCTGCGCGGGGAACGTTTTCAATCGCCTGAAATCCATCTGAATCGGGTTCCGCAGTTATAATCCTTTATGAGGCGGGCAAACGGGGCCAAGCAGAGGACGTGCGCGAGCAGTTTCCCTGCCCCCCCTGCGGCACACGCAGCCTCGCACCCCGATGGCCACGTGCACGCGGGACTGGGGCCGCCCCTCTGGGGCCGTCACAAAGGCGACGTCTGGGAAGCCGTCAGGGGCCAGACAGGCGAAGGGCGAGGAGGCCGGGCCGGGCCGGCCGGGAGGACCTGGGCGCCAGGTGAGCCTACGGGTCAGTGCGGTGGGGGCGGACCCCGCGGGTGGGCCACTGTGCCTGCGTACCCGCCCCTGACAGGTGCTGCCCCTGCACCCGCTGGCCTCGCCCAGGCCCCGCCGCGGCGCTCCTGCCCGGCGCTGCCCCAGGAAGGTCTCGTGCAAAGCCGGAGGGACGCGGGAAAACGTAAAACAACGACGCGAAAAGAGCGAAAAGAACCCCGGTAAAAGGCGAGAGGAAGAAAAACAAACCTCAAAAGGAAAGTGGCTTCTTGCAAACTAAAAAGCGTAATCTGCATTACATGTAACAGCCTGCAGCCTATACGTCCTCAGAAACACAGCTCAGGCGCGGCAAGAGCCGGGGGCTGAAATTCTGAAAATACCGCCAACGTTTCAGAGACACCTGCCCAGAAGCCCCTCTACCGGAGGAGATCGCAGGCCGGGCGCTTCCTCGCGTGCTTCTCACTCTACACGTGGGCCTCTCCCTAACATGTCCTAAAAGGAGCATTTCACCAAAACCAGCTCAGACTTAACAGCCAAGAACCACGAGCCCGGTGGGGCGCCTGGACCCCCTGCTCCCGCCGGCAGCAGGCCGCTGACAGGCGCACAGGCTCTCCTCCCCTCGGTCCGGCGAGGAGCCAGTGTCGGGGGCTCAGCCGCGTGGGAGGACCAGGCTCCGGGCCGGCGCTGAGACCCAGAGCCCTGGCTGCCTTGGAGGGGAACGGGGTAAAGCAGCACAGGGCCGGTGGCAGTGAGAAAGTGATGGCGAGCAGGGCGGCCTCGATCATGTGCAAGCAGCTGCTTCGCTTGCAAATGGAGCATGCAGCTCTACACTCTTTCTAAAGCACAAGGTCATGTATCCAAGGGCTGATCAGTGTCTGACATGTCATTTCACGTCCTAATAGCCCCGACCGGGTGGGTCAGTGGTTGGGCACTGACCCGTGAACCAGGCCGAGGTCCGATTCCCGGTCAGGGCACATGACCGGTTTGCAGACTCGATCCCAGTGGGGGGCGTGCAGGAGGCAGCCGATCCGTGATTCTCTCTCAGCATGGATGTTTCTCTCTCTCTCCCGCTCCCTTCCTCTCTCTTAAACGAACAAAAGCATTAAATTTTTTTTAAAGAATCACTCTACTATTAGTCTACAAATAGCTGCTCTCCCTTCTCCACTGACGCTTTATTCCTGCAATTCCTTCCTCTCTTCACGCCGAGTGACTGGGAGTTCAGGACGGTGTTCATCCTGCCGCCTCCCAGGCCCCATTCAGACCGTGTTGTGCTCCCAGTGCCAAGTGCGGGATCCTTGGCCATGAGGTGCTGGCCACCCGGGCCCCAGGCAGCAGGGCCAAGTTAACCAGGCCAGGGCAGCAGAGCCGAGTTAACCAGGCCAGGGCAGCAGAGATGAGTTAACCAGGCCAGGGCAGCAGAGCCGAGTTAACCAGGCCAGGGCAGCAGGGCCGAGTTAACCAGGCCAGGGCAGCAGAGATGAGTTAACCAGGCCAGGGCAGCAGAGCCGAGTTAACCAGGCCAGGGCAGCAGGGCCGAGTTAACCAGGCCAGGGCAGCAGAGTCGAGTTAACCAGGCCAGGGCAGCAGGGCCGAGTTAACCAGGCCAGGGCAGCAGAGTCGAGTTAACCAGGCCCCAGGCAGCAGAGATGAGTTAACCAGGCCTGGGTAGCTGAGATGAGTTAACCAGGCCAGGGCAGCAGGGCCGAGTTAACCAGGCCAGGGCAGCAGAGCTGAGTTAACCAGGCTCCGGGCAGCAGAGATGAGTTAACCAGGCCTGGGTAGCTGAGATGAGTTAACCAGGCCTGGGTAGCTGAGATGAGTTAACCAGGCCCCAGGCAGCAGAGATGAGTTAACCAGGCCCCAGGCAGCAGAGATGAGTTAACCAGGCCTGGGTAGCTGAGATGAGTTAATGAGGCTCAGGCAGTAGAGTCTAGTTAACCAGGTCTGGGTAGCTGAGATGAGTTAACCAACACTGGGCTTCACTAGTAATGCTACCTGCACAGCTTAGGCTTTGTGGGTGACAGTGGTGGGTTTCTAGCCATTCATCTAGAGGTTTCTAGCTTAACTCGATGTCTTACAACGGCGAGGATGTAAACTCTCTCACTGATGACAGCTGTTTCCAATGGCCGGCCTCCCTGTGCTGGGAAGGGACCTTCACTTAGACCTTCGCTTAAACCGGACACTGCAGGTGCCTCTATCCCAGCGGCGGCAGCTTTCCCTAAGCAGGAGAGCGTTTACAATTATAGGAGACTAGTGGCCCGGTGCATGAAATTCATGCACATTAAAAGGAGATTAATTAGAGGAAATAATTTAATATTGCTATTTGCCCTTTCTCTATGATAGAAGTGTCAGAGATGAAAGAAAATTAGTAAAATGCATATGAAAACCTTCCTCCTGTTAGAGTCTGGTGTGCACCACGGGACCCAGAGTCAAGTCCCCGCCCACCCACATGCACCTCAAAATCACGTGAGACCCAGACCCAGACGGCCCCTGTCCCCCCCATTGGGCTAGATCCAGATCTGGCCAGTCCCACCCTTGTCAAGCCCTACCAGGCAGCAGACGTAGCCTCAGGTCCTCTGGCCCAGCGCCAGGATGGGGGGCGTGGCCTGAGGTCCCCCAGCCCATACCAAGGTGGGGGGTGTGCCTTGAGGTCCCCCGTCAAGCCCCACCAGGTGGGGGGCATGGCCTGAGATCCCCTGTCAAGCCCAGCCAGGCAGGGGGGTGCAGCCTCAGGTCCCCTGGCCCAATGCTGGGGTGGGGGGCATGGCCTGAGGTCCCCCAGCACCAGGACAGGAAGCACACTTTGAGGTTTTCTGTCAAGCCCCGCCAGGGGGAGGGCATGGCCTCAGGTCCCCTGGCCTGGCACCAGGGTGGGGGGGCGTGGCCTGAGGTCCCCTGTCAAGCCCTGCGGGCTTGCTCGTTAAGGCTCCTTATGGGAACTTGGCTTCAGCTGTGGGTGCAGCCATCTTTGTGATGGAGTGAAGGTCAATTAGCATATTCCCTCTTTATTCGATAGGATTTATTAGATGGGATTCTCGATTCCATCTCTAGCTCATCAGTCTCAACCAAGGATCCTCAACCTTTCGGAAGTGACGAGCCGTGAGTCCATCCAGCGCGGCCCGTGCTACACGGAAATTTCTTTCGCTTTCAATTCCTGTGCGTGATGATGGCCTCTACTTACCATGCGGAGGTAGGGAAGAGTAGGGGGCACCACAACCTGGGAATTAAAAGTGCAATCATTTCATTTAGCCACCCCCATCCCGAGCAAAATGCCCCGCCCGTCTCTCCCCTGCTGCCTGCACTTTCCCTGCCCCGGGCTCATTCCCTCAAAGCCACGGACCCTGCGGGAAAGGAGCAGCGCCCCCAGTCCTTGCCTTTCCTGGTAGTTACGTTGATTTAGTCAGTTATCCAGGAATTCAGGGCTGTCAACTCTGGGAAACTTCTCAATGGGCTGAGAATTCCTGGTATTACCAAAGATGGTGTAATAGTAAAACTACTTAAATTTAGTTTTTTAACCAGAAGGAAAAATATTTAATTTCAATCAAAAACTATTTTTCTAACGGTGTTTGCAAGAAGAAGATGGTCAAAATAGATTTTACTGCAGTGCTGTCACATGCAGCCTAAAGAGTGGTCCATTTAAGATGAGGACTTCAGCAAACAAGGTTCTAAACGTGCCAGGCTGGGCAATTAAAATTACTCTGTCACCACATGAAACTCACGTAGGTAAAATATACCACACACTCCCGTCGTGAGGAGGACCAGCTTAGCTCTGAGTGGCCCTGGACGCTCGGCTCCGGGAAGGCGCCGGGCAAGAGCCACAGCAGCTTTGGTCCCTCCGGGCACCGCCCACATGCCCCAGGGAGCAGCCTGGCTCACTGCGGTACCACGTGACAGACCACCTGGCTTCAGCGCAGATGAAGCGGTTTACATACATGTAAACTGACGCTGCAGACGGAAGGACTAGCAAGATCAGGGTACTGGTGTTCTTTCCTACCATTTCCCACCGGACTGATGCAGATTTGCACGTGTGGGAACCAGGCCGAGCCACACGTTATACACATACATGTGGGAACCAGGCCGAGCCACACGTTATACACATACATGTGGGAACCAGGCCGAGCCACACATTATACACATACATGTGGGAACCAGGCCGAGCCACACATTATACACATACATGTGGGAACCAGGCCGAGCCACACGTTATACACATACATGTGGGAACCAGGCCAAGCCACACATTATACACATATATGTGGGAACCAGGCCGAGCCACACATTATACACGTACATGTGGGAACCAGGCCGAGCCACACATTATAAACACACACACACACACACACACACACACACACAGACTCGCAGATTCCACGGGGTGACGGTGTGACTCTGGCATGTTGACTTCCGTAACCGTATGGAGAAGCAAACTTCCAGACAGCCCATCGAGTAACCCATAGCCCCCAGGACCTGGACAACCTACTTCTCGCAGCAACAGACGCGCACGGCCCGGAGCTGCCGCCGCCCCGGCTGCTGAGAGCTCCACGCGCACTGGGACGGACCGAGACCCGGGGCTGTGGGGGGCTCGGAGCTGCCGGGCATGGCTGCTCCCTGAGCCTGGACGCCCGAACAGACTCCGGACACACGAAGAAACCAGCACCGTTATCCCCGTCCGAATAAAACGCCGAGCCAGAATCGCATGCAATCTCTTTATTTTCCTCGTTTCTTGTACACCGACCACAGGGTGCGCGTCACAAGCAGCATCGACACCCTACATGCACTGAGCGGCGCCTGCTCCTGGGGAGGGAATTACTGACTGCACAGCACTGCACGCTCACACACACAAATCCTACGCTAGCGTTTCATATCCGAGGCCGTACATCCTGCCTCTCCTGGCTGGTTAGAACAGTTAGCGTCGTGCAAAATAACACGTTATGAAAAAGTTAGACGCTTAGCCTCAGGCAGGGAGACCCCAAACAGCAGCTACATTGCACAAGGGCTGGTCAAGCTAATAACTTATCCGCACACGAAGGAAGGTCGTGAAGGGAAACCGTCACGGTGTGACACTGGACCTGGGCACTCACACATCTACCCTCACATCTAACCTCTCGCGGTCGCCACGCTGCAAGAATTCATCCACGTGAGTTAGAAATACCCGCGCCTGGCGGGGCCTCCCGCCCACGGAACCTCCGATGCCACCCTCTTCCTCTGCCACAGCCACACCAGCTTCGCCCTCCTGTCACGTGTGCTTTGTATGTTCAACTTTTAAAAGCTCTTCCTTCTTAGGATCCCCCCCCCCCCGCCCCCCCGAATTAACATGCTGATTGGGAAGATGAGGCGCTCAGCTCCGCTGGGCCGGGCGGCCAGATTTCTACCTAAATGTCACTGCCCCACGTGACACCCTGTCCTCCCCCTCCGCCCACGGACACTCCTGAGAGCTCCTCGCCCCCGAGGAGCCAGGCTCCCCTCGGTGCTGGGCATGGAGGGAGGGGCACTGGGCACAACTTAAAGTCGCAGAGCAGACGGCGGTCCAGGCTGGAGAGAAGAGCGCCCAGGTCACGGGCGGTTACGGCCCCGCCCTACAGGCCACACCAGCCCTGAGGCTCGACTCTGGGGCTTTGGACCCACTTCCCCTCAGTTTTAAAGCCCTTTTATCATGTATTCCCGCTAAAGTTAGAAACCCTTTGATAAGCAATCCCACTACTTCCACGGTATCTGCGGTATCTGCGCTAGCTCTCAATCTGCCTTCAGTCTCTGGGCGACTCCCTGTCAGTCCTTATCTCTTACCCCTAAAAGCAAGCTGGGCTCCGGTTCACCTGACACCCGGCCCCCCTCAAATACCTGCGAGCGTCCCGAGGGGGCTTTTTCTCCGGCAAATTACGGCCTTTATCTGTGAGTAAGGCATCTGGCCGGTCTTTATCCCCAGGCCGTCTCTAACGTCTCTGTGGGGGTGGTGCCAATGGGAGTGAAAACGAGAGTCTGAACGCTTCTAATCACCAAGGCGACGAGGCAGGCTGAGCCGGCTGTGCGGAGCGTGTGCTGCCCCCACGGCCTCGCGCTCACGTCTGTGAATGCAAGGGCGCCCTCGCCCCCAGCCCGCTCAGCTGCGCCGGCCTCGGGGTGCCCTCCCGCGGGCTCCCTACAGGATGCTTTCCCTCTCCTCCCCGAAGCCGGCGCTGTCCGCAGCGGCCACGGCCAGGAGCTCAGAGGCCTCCTTGGAGAGCCGGGCGTAGCTCGCCCGCGGGCCCCGCTTGGGCGCCAGGCCCCTCAGGTTTTCGTTCTGCAGGGCAGTGGAGCTGGCGCCGGGCCGCAGGAGGACCGGGGCCGTGTCCCGGGGCCCCTCCCTCTCGTCCAGGCCCGGGCCGGCCCTGCTGGCGGGGGCGCTGTTGTTGTTGAGGGTCACGGTGCTGGGCGTGCGGTTGAGGTTGAAGGCCTTTGGGCAGGCGGGCCAGCCCTCCTCGGGGCTGCTGGCCATCAGGCTGCACTCGGACGGGCTCTGCTTGTCCTCGGAGCAGATGGACATGCGGGCGAGGCCGGGGTCCGGCAGGCCGCTCAGGCTGCGCGGCAGCCCCCGCGGCGCCGGGCCGTCCTCCAGCTCGATGAGGTTGGCCTTGTCCAGCCGCGCGGCGCCCGCCTCGTTGTGCAGCGAGTGGCTGGGCGAGCTCTCGCTGGAGCGCACGCCCGAGTCGGACGAGTCCTTCTTGTCGAGCAGGGCGTCCGACAGGTACTCCTTGGCCTTGAGGAAGGTGCGCACGGGCTCGGCGCTGCGCTCCGGGGAGCGGGGCGCCCTGTCCGCCCGGCCCTCGGCCTTCCTGTCCTTGTCGTCACGGAGCAGGGGCGTGTTGTCGGACTCTTCCGGGCCGGACTCGTCCTCGTCGCTGGGAAGCTTCTGGTAGCGCAGGCCCCCGCCCTTGAGCTTGAGGTCCGTCTGGAAGAGGCTGGGCCTCTCTGCGGCCTTCCTGCCCGGGAGCAGCTTGCTGGCGGACTGGTCCGACTTCTCGTCCTCTTCCGTGATGGGGTCCAGGGGGGAGGCGTCGCTGGTGGAGACCCCGGGCGACGAGTAATCAAGGACGTCGGCCCTCTTCATCAGAAACGGCTTCCTCCCGTCGTCCGGCTTCGGGTCGCTGTCCTTGGCCTTCTCCGGCTCCAGGGCGGAGTGGATGGAGCCGCCCGAGGAGCTGGGCCCCATGTAGCCTGCGCTATGAGGGGAGGACCGGCCACTGACGGCCGCGGAGCCCGGCCCCCCTTCTAACTGCGACATCTGCGCAATGTACTCCCTATAGGCGTCGCGGTACTCGGCCTGCACCTTGTCCGTCAGCTTGGAGATCTCGATGCTGGAGTCCTGGGAGTTGAGGCTCGAGAGGCTGGGGGTTCTGCGCGTTTGCGACTGTGAAGACAGAGAAGTAACATAAGCTCTCAGGGGAGCACGCAAGGGGGAGGGGCAGCCCATCCCGCAGGGCTCAGTGTCGGGTGGCGACCTAGGAACCAGGAGGTCAGGGTTCGATTCCCATCGGGACACAGGCCCGGGCTGCGGGCTCCATCCCCAGTGTGGGGCGTGCAGGAGGCGGCCGGTCCGTGATTCTCTCTCTCCCTCTCCCTTCCTCTCTGGAATTAACAAAAATATTTATTTTTTAAAAACCACAAAACTCTCCACCTTAAAATAATAAACACCAGCTTAGGAAATGTATGTGTACACTAAGAATTTTTAAAGTCCTCAGCACACCAAAGTCTTTTAAAAAGAATTCTGCGTGATAGTTTAACAAAAGCTGTGAACCATGGATAATTTTCCTGTTAATAGAAAACTTTATACAAATTTTAATAAAATTAGTTTAATATGTTAAAGTATAAATTAAAGATTGTATTAACAAATAATCTTAACACTTGTTTCAAAACTTCAAATTTTTAACTTTTCTTTTGAAAAAGCCAACTTCATTGATAGAATGTAAAAATTCCCCTTTGAAAAGAGATTAAAGGTATATCTCAAAAACAAAATACATCTTCAATATATGTTAAAAAAAAAAAGAGAAACACCTTTCTCAACTTGTAAGACATACTGTTTCTGTCAAATTTCAATTCAGAGTAAAATATGCTCAAAACGCCAAATAAATGAATAAATAAGTAAAAAGGAAATTAAAGGGCCCGCAGCTCGGAGGCGGGAGGGGCCGCGGAGACGCCACCGCCAGTGGAAGCCCTGACCAGCAGGCGGTCTTGTCGACAGAAGTAAGATATTTTAAAAGACTGATTTCCAATGTGAAGGTTTACTTTTTGTCTGTTTTGTTCTTTTAAATCCTCAGCCAAGAACGTGCGTTCATTGATTTCAGAGAGAAACGTCGGTGGAGAGAACCACGGACCGCTGCCTCCTGCGCGCCCCACGGGGTCCAGGCCACCCCCGGGCCCGCGCCCCGACCCGACGGAACCCACCACCTCTGGGTCCACAGGGCGCCGCCCACCGCTGAGCCCACGGCCCGGCCCAAGGCGGAGAGTTCGGGTCGGACTTGCTTTGACCCCGGAGCGGCTCACAAATGAGGAGCAAAGAACAGACGGAGGGGAGAGGCGTGAAGACTCAGGAGGCAGGCGGGCGGCCCTGCTGACGCGGAACCCGCACCCAGGGCCCCGCTTTCCGGTCCGCGCTCGCCCCGATCCCAGCCACCGTGCTTTTCCGGCTCCTCCCTCAGGCCGGGAGTGGCTCTGAGTGGCACTCCGCCCGCAGACCCGTCAGTGGTTCTGAGTGGCACTCCGCCCGCAGACCCGTCAGTGGTTCTGAGTGGCACTCCGGCCGCAGACCCGTCAGTGGCTCTGAGTGACACCCCGGCCACAGACCCGTCAGTGGCTCTGAGTGGCACTCCGGCCGCAGACCCGTCAGTGGCTCTGAGTGACACCCCGGCAGCAGACCCGTCAGTGGCTCTGAGTGGCACTCCGGCCGCAGACCCGTCAGTGGCTCTGAGTGACACCCCGGCAGCAGACCTGTCAGTGGCTCTGAGTGACACTCCGCCCGCAGACCCGTCAGTGGCTCTGAGTGACACTCCGGCCGCAGACCTGTCAGTGGCTCTGAGTGACACTCCGCCCGCAGACCCGTCAGTGGCTCTGAGTGACACTCCGGCCGCAGACCCGTCAGTGGCTCTGAGTGACACTCCTGCCGCAGACCCGTCAGTGGCTCTGAGTGACACTCCGCCCGCAGACCCGTCAGTGGCTCTGAGTGACACTCCGCCCGCAGACCCGTCAGTGGCTCTGAGTGACACTCCGCCCGCAGACCCGTCAGTGGCTCTGAGTGACACCCCGCCCGCAGACCCGTCAGTGGCTCTGAGTGACACTCCGCCCGCAGACCCGTCAGCTGCCCGCGGCCCGCCCCGCCCTCCCCGGGCACGGGACACAGGGCGCGCTCAGTACCTGCCAGCTGAGGGTGCTGTGCCGCGGGGCGCCCTCGTCCAGGCCCAGCGTGTTGAGCTCCTCGAAGCTGAAGTTGAGGGTGTAGGGCGCCGGGCCCGGGAGCTCGGAGGGCGGCAGCTCGTGCGGGGGCCTGCGCGCCGGCTCCCCCGGGGGTGCGGGGCCGCTGTTGTTCTCGTTGAGCAGGCGGAGGTCCTCGGCGGCCACCTGGTGCTCCGCGCTCCTCATGTCCAGCACCTGCGGGAGAGCGCCGCCTGGAGGCCCGTCCCACTGCCAGAGCCGCGCACCCCCGCCCCCCGCCAGGCCGCAGGGCGGCAGCAGCAGAGATTACTTTAAAAATAAAAAGTTACCCTACTGGACACGGGCAGCCACTCGTAAGTAGATTCCCTGAGTGTGGCCTGTACCCGCTCACCCTTCATGTGCACACGGAGGGCAGGAGTGGGCACCACCACAGGCGTGTTGTGCTCACACCTGACCGTTCCGTGATTATTTTAGTGAACTGAAGTGAAGAACAAGATGAAGTGCAGTGGGGAGTGTGGGAGCCGGGCTGGCGGTGCTCCCACAGAGACAGCAGTTGTGATCGGGAGCCACTGCGGCAGAAGCCACTGCGGGGTGGGAGTGGGGGGAGGACCCCAGGGAGCGTGGGCCCAGTCCGAGCCTCAGGAGCAGGGGGGTCAGCGGGTGGGCAACGGCTGAGGGAGCAGCAAGGGCTGGGCACTCTGCTGAGCCTGCTGGCCGGAGTCCTGGCCAGAGGCGAGTGGGGCAGGTGTCCCCGGGGGACGCTGGGAGTGAGGACCGAATGGGTCGAGGGCAATCAGACACCGAGTGCAGTGTTTCCCGAAGAGATAGGACTCTTATTGCGAGGGGCGTGCAGGCCTGACCAGGACAGACCCAAGGCCACGCCTGAGCTTTAGGGCCTGACCAGAGGCAGGCCGCGGGGAAGCGGGAGGAGAGGGGCCGCTCCCGGGGGAAGGCCAGAGGCCGCGGCCATCACGTGCTGTGTGTGTCCTGCCCAACGGACACGCAGGTGGCAGGTGCGCCAAATGCATTCTTCGCGCTTTTTAAGAAGCCACGGACACCTCAGCCTCGTCTGGACCACCCTTCCTGGCGCTGCTTTACACGACGCTGGGTGACAAGGGTCTTACAGTGCTTCTAAAGAGATGCCAGTCTCCGAAGTTCATGTTCATCTCCTTCTTCAGCTCGTCGACGTTGCACTGCGCCAGCACGCGGCCGTTGATGTTCGCCTGGGACAGGGACGGAGGGAAGCGTGTGACAGGTCACCAGTGGGTGAAGTGCCCTCCCATGCAGCGGACAGGCCCCGGGGACCAGGAGGCGTGGCCACCTGACGCGGCAGGGAGTGTGCGCCGAACACCGCAGGCCGTGAGCGTTTCCGAGCGAAGCCACCTCTCGGGGACCAGCCAGGGGCCGGCCGCCCAGCTATGGCCACGCCACCTCCCGCCAACCTTGTGCTCTCCTCCAACCCTGTCACATCCCAGCGTGCACAGCGGCTGCCGGAGGTACACTGCCGGCCACGTCGCCTGAGCTCTGGGTGAAGAAGTAGAGCCACCAGGCTCCTGTCACACCTGCTTCTCAGCCACAGCAGGCGACTCGGAGCTCTAGCCGCCCCGAACGGGAAGCACGCAGTGTCCCTTAGTAACAGCAGTGTCCCTTAGTAACAGGCGGCTGACGGTCAGCAGCGCCCTGCCTGCCAGGCTGGCCTGGCGGGAGGCCGCAGCGGAATGACGCTGTTTGGTCTCCAAGTGAACCTGCGGGAAGGTGCCCGGGAGCTGGGGCCGGGGCCAAGGACCCGCCTCAGGAGGACGGCCAGCCGGGGCAGGGACAGCAGCTGCCAGATGGGCTCCAAGAGCCAGGCCCGCGGGCACAGCGCTAAGGGGGAGAGAGCCCCGCCCACGGGACATGTCAGCACGCGGGGTCCCGAGCTGACCCGCGGCGAGAAGCCAGCCAGCCCGCGAGGGGCACACCGGACTGGCCCTTTGGCGGGGCGCTCGGTCCCTGCAGGACGGGCTCCTGAGCCTGCCAACCTGAGGGCTCGCTGCTGCCCTCGTCCCCGCTTCTCGGCGGAAATGCCTCTGCCAGCCGCCCGGGAGCCCGCCCCGTCTCTACTTCCGTGGGGGCGGCAGTGCGAGGGTGAGACGGAGGGAGAGGGGCCTCCTCCACACGCCGGCCCGGCCAGCCCAGACCCGGGAGGCCTGTCCAACGGGACAGACCCCGAGTCCTGCAGGACGTGAAAGGCGAACTTGGGGGAAATGAAGAAGGAATGGCTGCCGTTCTCATCTGTTAAGTCGCAAGTAAATGTGCAACCAAGGGAACGTGGCGGCAAAGGCCTTCCGGCTCCGGGCTGCGGAGAAACAGGAGCTACTGTGCACCCAAATGCGACCCTTTCCCTCCATCGGGCCATTTAAAGTGCCCCTGCCACGCAGCTCCTGCCCCTCCCCCGCAGACACGGGGGACAGCGGCGCCGTGGAGGACACGAACGGGAGCCACGCTCTCAGGGCTCCGCCGGGCCCGGGGCGGAGAGCACAGCGCGCAGTGCTGCGTGCACAGGTCCGCCTCCCCGCCCCCCGCCCCCCGTTCCCCCCCACCATCCCCCATCCCCCCCCGCAGGTCGGGCAGGCGGCCTCACCTTGCGGATGGTGGCGCAGTACTGCGGCAGCATGCTCGGCTCCAGCCCCTCGATCTGCTTCAGCCGCTCGCACACGGCATCCACGGTCATGGCGCTCAGCGCCCCTGCACTGGGGGCGGGGCCCGAGGCCTGGAACAGCGCGGTAGAACACACGTGTGAACGGAAGGCCAGAGAGGCGGTCACAAGACCGAAAGGCTCAGGAAGATACACTGTGCAGCACTCGGATGAACAATCCAGTGTTTTCAGCTACAGTACAAGCAAGGGGCGTGTGGCCGGGAGCAGGCTCCGCTACCCCTATCCTCACAAGCAGCGTTACCAGCGCCCACAGGCCGAGCAAACCCTGTGTAAGGAGGGCAGCCTGCAGACACGCCAGGGCCGACCCGAAGAAGGTGCCGCTCTGCATCGTCTGGGGGGTAATGACTGAGCCTAGACAGAAAACAGGGCACCCGTGGGGGGGTCTCAGAGGAGCCAGTGGCTCTCCCTGCCTCACAGACTAGTTAGCAGGGTCAGACCTGGATCAGCTCCAGGGTCCAGACCTCCCCTTACGCTGCTGGAGACCACGTGACCACAAAGCAGGTTCCTCTGACACTGGATGTGAATGCAGCCCATGGACACATGGTCTCCTGGCAAAGAAGAGCCAAGTCAGTCATCTGGTGTTTACTCAGAACATCCACGACAGAAAGATCTGCCTGTGGTCGGCCACACAGGGGCCTCCGTGCCAAAGACATGGACACTGAGGCCCAGAGTCGCGGATGAAGGGCTAGCTGGTGGCAGACTCGGACCAGAACCCCACACAGCGGGTCTTACAGCTCCTGTCTTCCTTGCTCTAGTTCTGAAGCGTTTAAAGAAGCGATGAGCACAATCAAGAGCAGACAGACCCACCAGCAGGGGTTAATGTCCCAACTGATCTTCCTGCTGCCCTTCGACCTCCTCTTCCAATGACACGGGCCCTCTCCTCAGGACAGGTCAGCTTGTATTTCCTCTGCCTCTTCCGTCAGCGCCAGGACAAAGCAGGTTCTGACCCAGCGCACCCGCCCGCACCCAGCCCCGCCCAGCCAGTGGGAGGCACGACTGTAAGCCAAGAGCACAAGCTTATTCTGCTGGGACCTGGCGAATGAAACCACACACAGCACCTCTGTTCCGCGTGCAGCCAGAGGACGAGACCACGCTGCCCGGGGGGCCGTGATCCGTGAGCCAGGGCGTCTCCGCGGGTGACAAGCACGAGAGCGGCCCACAGACGTGCGGATGCTGAAGACGTGGACCACACTGCACCAAGCACATTATTCAGTTTGTCTTCGATTCAAGTTCACACGGAAACTGCCACATGGCACACAGGCTGCGGTCCAACTGCTCCAAAAATACCAACAGCAAAGCACTGCTGTTTCGATAACTTAGCCTTCACGTCCCGGACAGGCCTCGGCCTGGAGGCGCACGGCCGGTGCGCGGTCCTCCCAGCACCTCCGAGCGAGACGCCGGCGCCCTCTGTAAGCTGACCGCTTGTGGCGGCTACGCTGGTTAACAGCTTCTGGAAATCCCAGATGTGCCACCTGATAGCAAGACATCTGTCTACCCTGCGCGTGCTCAGCCCCGAGGCCCAGGCTCCTCCCCACAGGCACTGCACCCGCACCCTCTGGGTCTCCCCGCCCCTCCCCCTGGGGACCACCGCTCCGCGCTCTGTCTCTGTTCGCTAGTCTGTGTTGTTTATTCGTTCCTTGCTTTTTCTGACATCCGCGTGAGTAAGATCATAGGGTTCTTGTCTTTTTCCATCTGACACATTTCACTTCGCATGATACTCTCAAGATCCACAAAATGGATCAGACTTAAATATAAGACCTGAAACAATAAAATACACAGAGGCACTGAACTTACGGACCTTGGTCTGCGAGAAGCTTTTGTGAACTTGACCCCAAAGGCAAGGCAAGTCAAAGAAAATAAATGGATGGGACTACTTCAAACTAAAAAGCATCTTCACAGCAAAAAACAAAAAACCATCAACAAAACAAAACGGCAACCAACCACTGGGAGGAGATATTTACAAACATAACTCCACTGAGGGTGATGGCCAGCCTACATCAAGAACTCAGACAACTCAGTAACCACAGTGAGTCTATCCCTGGCAGAGGACCTAAAGAGACACTTGCCCAAGGAAGACATACAGAGGGCACGGGCAGATGCAAACACGCGGGCACCACCGGTCATGAGGGACATGCGCGGGAAGCAGTGAGACCCCGCCTCCCGTGTGTCAGAATGCCTGTAGGCAATAAGGGAGCAGAGGCAGGTGCTGGGAGGACGGGGAGGGGGGGGGGCGGGGTTACTGGTGCAGCCTGACGGAAAAGGCACGGAGGCCCCCCAAGCTAGCACAGAACTGCCATGTGGCCCAGCACCCCTCCGGGCAAAGTTCCAGGCGCCCCATGCTCACTGCAGCATCACCGGCATTTACTGAAGAGACTTTCCTTCCTCTCTTGTGTGTTTTGTGCCGCGTTGGGGAAAATTAGTTGCCCTGTGACTCCATCAAAGCTATAGTCTGACTCAGTGATCTGTGCGTGGAGCTTCATCGGGAGAGAGGTAAAGTGTAGCCGCCTTAAACGTCACAGCGTGCTCCTGGGAGTGAAGCGGGAGGAGGCGGGAGGAGGCAGGAGGAGGCGGGAGGAGGCAGGGGCTGCGTATTTTGTCATGATCACAGGTCCTAAAGTTAGCTGGTGCCAGTGAGGCTCAGGCAGAGGAGGGGAAAGAGAACAAACCGAGAAGGAAAAGGCGAACGCAATGACTTCTCAGGTAAACACTCGATAAAACCTGGCTCCATTGCTGGGCACAGAATACTTCAAGCTCATCGTGCGTTCTCACTTGAAGCCGCCTGTCACAAAGTCAAGAACAGATATTTCCGCACACGTCACAATTTCTTTGTAAAAAAGTCCCTGACCCGGAAAACCGAATGCAAAGGATGTTACTTTGTTTAAATTGGTAAGTATAAATGTCCAAGTGCACACCAACTGGGATTTCTCCAGGCCAAACAGACTGAAATGACCTTGGTGAGCTCTCGAGCGTCACCGGGTAAGTGACGGGGACTAAACTCTGACACTCCCAGGGAAGGGTGTGCAGGAAGCGAGGCGGCTCAGCCAGAGGAGCGTGTGCAGAGGCTGCGAGCAGCTGCGGGAAGAGACCCCGCGGAGCAGCCGGCGAGCGCAGCCCAGCAGGGAGGCGCCGGGCTGCGTCCAGCGGCTTAATGCGAGGAGGAAGATCTCACTGGAAGTGTCGGTACCTGTCTCTGCGTGTTAGACCCACAGTCACACGGCTTCAAGGAGGGAATAAAGCAGAATGAAGGACATGAGTGTAGAGCAAAACATCGGATACACATACATGTACTAACACAGGCAGCACCCTGTCCTTTTCTGCCCCTCACTCCCACAACCCCACCCGCGCCCCAGTTCCGTTTCCCTAACACGGCTTGGCAGTTTTTAAGTTGCACTCGCATTGAAGTTTATGTCCTATTAAAAGAGGAAATCACTGGCCATACAGTCAACAGCAAAAACCAGGTAAATCAAATTTGTTCTGAGAAGTCAATAATCCTACTCCCTCCAAGTTTAAAGTTAGTTGTTCAATACTATGATTTAAAAATGCAATGATTTCTTGCAGACCAATTTAACAAGGTCTGAATACTTGGAATTCACATGACCACGTCATAAAATGAACTGTTCTCTAGCTACACTGTAGCTAATGCTCAAAACCATGCTCTTCCCAATGTGTGTTTTGTTGGCTTAGGCACGAAGCACAGGTACAGGCCCTGAAAAGTCCCGTTTCAAAAGGAAGGCCTTAGGAGCCTCACAGCTCAAGCAATCACACGGGAGGTGGAAAGCCTGCACACTATGACTGCCGTGACTGTTCTGGTGACGGAGAGGCTTCTGCTGTGGTGCCGCTTTTTAAGTGTGTTTATTGATGTGAGAGAGAGAGAACAGAGACAGAGAGAGGAACATCGGTGAGGGAGGAACATCGGCTGGCTGCCTCCTGCACGCCCCCCACTGGGGATCGGGCCACAACCTGGGCGTGTGCCCCGAGCCGCACCCACCGGTGACCTCCGGTGCCCGGTGACCTCCGGTGACCGGGACAATGCTCCACCAACCGAGCCGCCCTGGCCATGGCGACGATGGAGAGCTTAACTCTCAGACCAATCAGACACGTGGCCGTGGGTTACCTTCTGCCCGATGAGGGTCAGGGCAAGGTTCCGAAAGGGTCACAGCCACCCAGAGCCGACAGCCCGACTGCCCGGTGAGGGCAGCAGCGCGGAGATGTCCGCCTCGATGCCGCCCTCACCTCACCCCAGTGGGAGCCTTGTTTTCAGTTCAGTGTCAGCCTCATTCTAAGGAGGCTCTCTGCAGAGTGACTGCGCGTCTGGGGAGACGAGACAGCGATCAAAAGCGTGCTGAGGGAGCAAGTTTGCCACAGAAGAAAGCTCTTGTCGGCTCGCCTGGTGGGGAACGTCCCTTCCTCCCCCTTACGAGAGAGAGGAGCATGAGCTCCAAGTGGCCATCGGGCTCAGCACCGCCTTCTGAGGACAACGCTTTAAAAAAGGAAGTGATAAACAGCTGCCGTGAACGTGATTTTGTTATTTACTCTTAACTGTC
Source organism: Corynorhinus townsendii (assembly GCA_026230045.1). Lineage (NCBI taxonomy): Eukaryota > Metazoa > Chordata > Mammalia > Chiroptera > Vespertilionidae > Corynorhinus > Corynorhinus townsendii. Next base: position 168,650,927 of record JAPDVU010000007.1, on the reverse strand, counting down.
CCCTAGAATGTCAACCACGTCCTCACTACGTCATCCTATTTCCGTGACAACCTCTCAGTCCATTTAGCTGGGGAGCTGCGCCCGCCTTACCCACGGCGTCTGCGACGGTCCCGTCCAAGGCCGCGCCTGGCAACGAGAGACAACGTCATTGGGACATGCATTCGCTCGACGCGTCGCAGGGCCTGAGCCAGTGGTGGAAACAGCAGCTGTCTGCGGCTGAGCCCATCGCTCACGTTCCGCTCGGGCGCTCACTGGGCTGTTCGTTAAACCAAGGCCTTCGTTTTCACTCCTTTATGAATGAAGGCGCGCACTGGCCGCTCTGGAGCTCTTCACACCACACTGCTGTCCCTCAAGCTGACCAGTGAGCCCCACGCCTTTCAGCAAGGTGGAGGGTGACCCAGGGGAAGCTGGCGGAGGAGGGACTCGTGGTCCTGGCAGCCGCTCCCTGCAGCCGCCATCCCCGGCTCAGAGCTGCTCCCTGCCCCAGGGGAGGGCTGGCAGGTGCCCAGTCTGGGGCCGAGCAGGGAGCCATCACAGGGCATCAGTGGCACGCGATGCTACACCGAGGACGGATGACAGACAGCGCCAAGAAATGCTGCCACTCCTTCCTGTGGGGAATGCTGCTCCGTGAGACCCGGCTGCCTCCAAAGCAGAGGCCTTAGTGAACTGACCGCCACACCGCAGAGCCAGCCTGAGGCACCCAGCACGTGCCGAGGAGCCCGGCGGAGGCAGAGCTTCAAGGCCCCTCCCCGGCGGAGCGGGTGACAGAGGGCACGGGCAAAGCCCAGGGAGAGCTTCCACGTATTAAAGCATGTGGAGCACATGCCACGTGTTAAAGCCGTGGAGCACACGAACCCCACGGAGCCCTGCCAGACGCTAAGGGACAGCCCGCCTGACGCCTGTGAGGCCACAGGAGCACCCACAGACACGGGCCGCGCCCAGAAACGGGGCTCCCAGAGCCAGGTCTGAAACCACGAGCCTTCCCTTCCGAGTCTGGAAAGCTCCACGCAGAGCTCGCTGTGGGCGGTGACGCTAAGCCTTACAGCACCTGCGGCGTGCAGGTCCTGGGGGACGGGGAGGGGGGTTCCTCGCTCCCCTGGTTTATAGGCCGGAGCCTGGTGTGTACTGGCGATCCCTCGGGCTGAAAGGGCTTCTCTGCTTCCGCGGGAGAGAAACGGGCCCTCCAGCTGCGACCCGGAGAGTCTCGGTCCCAGGCTACTTGGTGGCTCAGCTGTGGCGTGTTTGCTCCTCTAAGGAAGTGGGGGAGCCACAGAGGCCTGCGCCCACACCCGCCGCCGCGAGCCCCTGCCTCCTGCAGTTCACCCCACAAGACCCACCCACGGCAGTGACCCTGCCGGGAACCACGGCCTCCTGCGGACCCGGGTCGCCGTCGCCTTGTGGCCAGGACGGCCCCCCCTGCTGCACAGGCTGTGCCTGGCCAGCTCTTGACCGTCTGCTCTCCGGGTGCCTGCTGCAAGCCCATCACGGTGTCTGTCATGAGCGTTTGTCAAAAACGTGTGGCGCTCCCCACTCATCCGCCAGCAGCTCGTCGCCCAGTGCTCCGCTTGAGGGACAGCTGAGCGAGCAGAGGGGCTCCATCGGAAACGGGGTGCCCACAGGACCGGGAGCACGGGGCCACGAGGCTAAGCCCCGTCACGGCCGCTGCGTCCGCACTGGCTCAGCGCGCAGGCCCAGACAGCCCCCCAGGCTGCCCCCCACATTTCCACCACTGCCTTAGGTCGGCTGTGAACGCGTGACGACTGTGACTAGGCACACACACTCTACAGGCCGTTGTCACTGTTAATCTCTTACAGGCAAAGCAGCTCGGTCAGTATCTGCTGTTCACTACGCAGGTCACACGGTTACCGCTGACGTGAGAAAAGCAGCAAACAGCGGTTATTTCACTGCACAGAGGCCTCGCCCCCTCGGAGCGCCCGACCCCGTCCCTGCTCCTTTCTGGACAAGCTCAGCAACTTCCCCGGAGCTCAGCGCACTCGCCGCCGCCTCCCGGGGCCCTGAGGACCCGCAGGCACTAACTGCGGTCCGTTCTCCTCGTCAGCTCGGGGACAGCTGTGTCCGCAGGGCTGTCCGGGCCACCAGTGCCTCAGTGTGGGCCTTCCATCGGGCCGGGGAGGGGCTTTGCCCGGAGAGCGGCCCTGCGTGCGTGCGGCCACGCACCGGAGGCCCTGGCTGGACACAGTCATCCCCGCAACGTGCAGGGGCACGGGCTCCGACGGGGTGATGGCGGCCTCCTGTGTCTGTCGCTCAAACGCTTCAGCTAAATGTCACTGGTTTTAAAAGCTCACCACCTCCATGAAAACACCAAAACGGCTCCCTTTCTCTCTCTTACGAACATTAACTCAAAATTCAAGTAAAAACACTACTGTCTTCCCAAAGGCGTGCTCCAGTTGGAACATTACGGTAAGCCCGGGCTGGGTGCTGATCCCATGAAGTCGGGCGCTACGGACCGTGGAGGCAGCTCTAGACGCAGGGCTCCTCTCTGCGGGCACAACGTCTGTCCAGGCCAGAGCGAAGGAAGCTTCTAAGGCTCATCACGGTAAACGCATTTGCTAAGTGTGAAGCCATGAGTAACACAGACACAAAGCGGCTTCCTCCTCGTTGCTGCCTGTTTGGGTTCGGACCCCTGTAAGGTGTGTGCATGTGTGTGTGCGTGTGTGTGTGCATGTGTGTGTGTGGGGGGCTGCATGCTTCCCCGGGCTGAGTGGCTGTGTGCGCTGGAAGCCGTTCTGATAGTACCGGGCTCCGTGGACACGAGGCTCCCACAGGGCGCACACCCAGCGGGAGGGCGCCTCGAAGACACGCCTGGCCTCCGCCCTCGCGCTGGGCGCGGCCTTTTCTTTGTGCAGCCTGGGGGGGGGCGCGGGGGCGGTGCGGACTATTTTCAAAAACATTCTCCACGTGGAGGCTCAAGAGTGCCAGCGAGGGAACCGAGCTCCGCCTGGAGCCAGCACCGCCCCGAGGCACGGACCCCCGGCCCGGCCAGGGGAGCGGGAGGACACGGGCACCGCGGCTGCTCGGTCACTCCACGCACACGGTCATTAGCGCAGCTGCCCCGCACGGCGGCCACACGCGGATGCTGTTAGTGCCGCGGCCGAGCGAGGCGGTGCCACGCCACACACACGCCATTACCCTCGAGGGGCTTGTGGGCGAGGCGAGCCCCTCCGCAGCGTCCTCCTTGATAGCCTCCTAGCAACACAGAACAGAGCGTGTGAGGGCGGGCTGGAGAGAAGGAACGTGGCGTTAGGGTCACAGCACACGGGCCTGGGGCACTCAGGGTTCCCTCAGTGGCAGCACTTCCCGTCTACGTGGAAGGTGGGTCCCACACCTTCTGCCTCCCTCCCGGTTATAACAAAATCTCCACAGGGACTCCCTTTTCTAAGTTACTTAACAAACCCGATCATCGGGACACCTAACGGGCACACACATACTGCTTTGGGTTCGGTTAAAGAGTAACTATACTTGAATAATTTCCTTATCCTGCTTAATTTCGCCATTAAGCTTAACATGTTCTTTCCCTGTATCACCTGGTTTTTACACAAAAGGGCGAGCGTTAAGATGCCACCGATGCATGTCCTTTAAAAAGACATTGGAAACCAGCAGAAGTAAAGGCCCGTGTACGTTTGGTAACAAATGCTACATTAAAAGCAGACACGCCGGCTGTCAGCGTCTCAGCGTTCACCCATGAGGCTGCCGGGCGGTCCCTTCCACAGCGTCAACAGAAAGGAAAACAGTACCCTTCACGTTAGTAATAGCTTCGGTTTCCTGAAACTGTTTATACAGTAAGTTGCACTCTCTTTCTACAGAAAGGACATAACCCAACCCTAATGTTCTAGACGGTTCTTAGTAGGTTAATAATTCAGTTACCCCTTTTCATACTTACTAGGCCATTGCTTTGATCTCTGGACAAATTCGATTTTACGGTTGGACGTGAGATGAGATGTTGGGAACCGCCAGGGTAATACCGTGGCGTGTAAAGGTATGGGGCAAAGAATGGCTATGGAGAAAACATGCAACAAAAGAATGGGATAAACAATCACGGAAATCAAAGGGTAATGAGACTTATCAAACGAAACTAAACAACAAAATACAGATTTTAATGCAAGTGACAAAACAAAAGAAAAAAGCCTCTCTCATATTCTGTCAGATATCAAACCCAAACTTTAAATTATTAAACTTAAATTGTTACACTGTTGATTTACTAAAAACTTTTTTTTAAGCAACTAAAGTCTTACACCTTATAATTTGACACACGAGTTTCTCTTTATATTAATAATTTTACGGACTAATTACCAAGTGTTCGGTTCTAAATGATTTATAAATATTAACACAATCTCTTATAAAAAAACAAACACACAGAATGGAATCTTAATAGAAAATGATCCTTTACTAAAAAAAAAAAAAAAAAAAAAAAGGTGAGCCCTAATCAGACCACAGCAGCCTGGACTGTGAAGACAGCCTCCTGCACTCCAGGCACACCTGCTGGCCCAAGTCCTGAGGTCTCGCTAGCGCTAAGCAAGCAAGCGGATCTCCAGGGGGAAGCCATTGTCAGGCAAGAGCTGTAACTACAGCATTTATTCGCAACAAGTTTCTTGTTAACAGGAGCTGTCAGACTGTATGGGCAAAGGCCAAGATTAGGGTTCCCAAGCTTCATTACACTACAATAACACCTTTTTTACTCCTGCCGTTCAAAAAAATTACCCTGCTTTTACTTTCTGATTAAAACCTCAAAGAACTACAAAAAAAGTAACTAGACCTAAAACCATGAGAGAACTGTAAATGTTCTAAAAACAATGCAATGTAATTAAAGTGTCACATGGCTGTTATTCATGTGAAATCAGTGAACACGAGGTCTCACTGGACGGTTTGGTCATTTTTTGAAAAATGACTTCATGGTCTCCAAAGTTCAACCGTCCTCAACTTGTCAGCGGGGCCGTTTTAACTCCATCTCAGCCGCCGGGGCCCGGAAGTCGCCCTGATTGCACTGCCCAGCGCGGGAGCGTGCAGCGGGCACCCCCTGCGGCCGGGGGACCAGCGGGCCCACATTCCGAGCACCCAGGACGGTGCGGCTAATGACTCACGTGGCCAACGCTTTTAACAAACCAAACATCTAATTTACATTCTGGTCCTAACCCCTCTCTCCTCGCTCACATGGGCTGTGTGGCCACGCACGGGCTTCCAGAAGACCAGCCGCTGTATTTCTTGAACTGGACTAAAGCGGGAGGCAACAGAACTAAACTCGACAGGGTCCGGGCGCCAAGGCCCTCAGCGGTGCTTCCAGCTCTCGGAGCAGGAGACCCCCGTGCTCCCACGGACTCAGCCGCACGGCCCGAGACGGCCCGGAGCAAGACGAGAAGCGGCTGAGGCGCTCTCGTTGGGCCACACGTCTAGTCCCACACGCAGCATTTCCCACGACCATCTCCCCGGAGAGCTACACTACATACTAACACAGGGTACGGAACTACTGCAGACACTTCCGTCTGCACTGTTTCCAGGCCCGTGGAAATGACATGCAGAATGTAACGGTCCAGCTTGGGTTCGCGAGCACAGCGGGCCGGCCCCTCAGCAGCCTCCCTGCCCCCGCGGGCTCCCTTCCTTCGAGGCTGGGAAAGCAAAGAGCCTCCCAACACTCACACTCAACCGACACTGAGACCATTAAAATGCAACGTTCTTCTAAGTTTAAAGTATCGTGTATATTAAATTTAGCTTAACTTTTTCCCAATCTTAAAGCTCAAGTACAGTTCCAAAAGAGTAACAGACTCCCTGAGCAGAAAACCTGTGCTATCCCCAGACCGGTTCTGAAGATGAGGTCCCTCCTGCTCACCCTGTTGTAGAAGGGGTGCTGGGGCCCCGTCATCCCGCTGTAGTAGCTGCTGTGCGGCTGCGGGGACACCACCCCCGCTGCGAAGGGGCCGTTGAAGGAGGTGGACGAGGAGCAGACGGATGGGGCCTGGCTGTAGCCGGACGCTGGCCTGGGGGCAGCTTCGTGCAAGGGCAGCGGGGGATAGGCGAGGCCTCCGATGTTAATCTGCTCTCTGGCGGCGCGGACATCTGGTCCCAGAGGAAGAGAGGGACGTTAGTCGTCGGTGCAGTCGGCACCTGCTCCTGCATGGGCTCAGCGGGCAGAGCGCCGCCTGCGGACCGAAGGGTCCCGCGTTTGATCCGGCCCCGGGCACGCACCTCGGCTGCAGGCTCCTTCCTCCCCAGCCTGGGCCCTGTGAGGGCTCGTACAAGAGGCAACCAAGCACTGTGCCCGCTCACACCGACGTTCCTCTGCCTTTCCCTCTCTCTCCCACGCTCCCTACAAACACCCTCGCGTGAGGGTTAGAAGGAGAGGAAACGGGTCCCCTGCGTGGGGAAGCAGACGCTCCGGCAGCTCAGACCCCGGGCGGAGCCCAGCGCCCCCGCGTGCAGCGTCTTGCCCACCTGAAGCGTCGCCCACATCTGGACATCGCCAGTTCCCGGGACCACGCTCTCGGCCTCGGCAAGGCGCTGGCTGGTGCCGCCCGGACACTCCTAGATCCAGCGTCAGCGCTGCCCCCTCACACTTGCCGGGCGTGATGAGCACAGGGCCAGCGGAGACCGTGGGGAAACGCACGGCGCCCACTTCAACACCATGGCCCTCAGCCCCAGAGCAGGTCCAGAGCAGAACGTGGGGTCCCAGGCTCTCTTCCCATCATTCCTAGAAACTCGGGGTGGGCCGGGGGCCCGGTCACAACAGGCCGTGCGCCGCCATAGAGGCTGTGTGCGCATCTGTACCCAGTGGTGCCTCAGGACAACTTAAATCATCCCCACAACGTCCTGTCCCTGCCCTCCCCACGCTCAGGACGAAGGCTGGTCTCCCCCGGGTGAGCCACTAGGAACCAAAGGGGGGAGACGGGCAGCACAGCGACGACCCCCAAGGTGGGCCCGACGTGAACAGGAATGATTCCCAAGGAGCACAGAACGTGGGCTTAACCAACAGCACTTCCTTCCGCTGCCCAGGACCCCACTCCGGGCACCGTCCTCCCGTGGAGACGGGGTTCAGCGTTCCTGGGTTTTCAGGGAGCAGGAGGAACTCACAGAACTATTAAAAACGGGCCATTTCTGGGGGCTTCCGAGAAGAAAACGGAAGTTATGGCCGGCACGCACGGCACCCACCGGCGATGATCTCCCGCAGCTTGGGGTCCAGGTTCACGGTGCAGGGCAGGAAGGTCTTCACGTCTCGAGCCACCAGCACGGGCGTCCGCGACGCCAAGAACACTTCGAAGTTCCTGATGTCCCCGTCTATCTCCAGCAGCGGCTCCACGTCCTTAGTCGTCGGAATGTTCTTTGAGATTCTTCAAACCAGAAAGAGACGGAAAAGGTCACCACTGTCTCCATTAGGAAGGCCAGTTCTCCATAAAAACAAATCACGTTACGTACTTTGCTGCCACGAAAAGCTTTTCAAAGAAAAAAGCGGGTGGCGCAGTTACGAAGCAGTAAAGACACGAGCGGGGTGCGAACGGGGCAGGACGCGGGCCAGGAGAGCAGGAGGAAGGAGCGTGCAGCACACGCTGATGGCGCCTCTCGGGGACAGTGAGGGCACAGGGGGCCTCAGGCAGTAACCGCCGCCTAGAGCCGCAGGACCAGACCCCGAGGGTGACCGGCCAGAGGGTCACCGCCCCCGAGAGTCACTGCCCCCGAGGGTGACCGGCCAGAGAGTCACTGCCCCCGAGGGTGACCGGCCAGAGAGTCACTGCCCCCGAGGGTGACCGCCCGTGTGTTAAGCTCTCAGCACAGAGCACCCTGCGGATCTGGGAGATGGACGGGATGGGACGGCAGACGACAGCCACGCGGCACTGTGGCCAAGGGTCAGGGACAGAAGATGACGCCATCCTTGCTGAGCCCACGACCACCTGCGGAAAGACCACCAGAACCTCCAGGTGGAGCGGGCTGCCTCTCCGTCCTCACGCAGCTCGGCCTGCGCGTCCTCTGTCACCTGGTGCCACCGCAGGGCTGCTGCCGCCCGGGGCTCCGTCTGACAAGCCCCCAGCGCAGGCGGCTCCACACCACGTACCACGCGGGAACGCTCTAGTCCGGTGGTCGCCAAACCGCGGCTCGTGAGCCACATGCGGCTCGTGAGCCGCGGTTTGCCACTCTGTTGACGAATGAGTTTGCCGACCGCTGCTCTAGTCGTTCGTGGGTTCACTCCCTTACAACGGCCCCCCAGACCGTAAATCCCACGAGTCCCAGCGAAGCGGGGACGAGCGTGGTGCCCGCCATCGTGTCCGCGGCGCCGGGCCCAGGACGCTGACCCTCCTGCCTCCCGAGCACTGGCCGGGATCAACCACGAGGACACGTGCTGCTCCCAGGGCGCCCCGCCTCTTACGCCATTTCCACTTCGGTGACCCTCTCAGGTAAGAGAAGCCTGGTACGTGGGAAAGCGTGCGAGGATCCATTTCGAGTTCATTTCTGTACATGATTTGAATTATTTTTAAATCTCCTCTTTTCCGCCCTGACCGGTGTGGCTCAGTGGCTAGAGCGTCGGCCTGCGGACTGAAGGGTCCCAGGTTCGATTCCGCTCAAGGGCATGTGCCTTGGTTGTGGGCACATCCCCAGTAGGAGGTGTGCAGGAGGCAGCTGATGGATGTTTCTCTCTCATCGATGTTTCTCACTCTCTCTCTCTCCCTTCCTCTCTGTAAAAAAACCCACAAAAACCAATAAAATATATTTTTTAAAATGTCCTCTTTTCCTAGCTCCTCCAGGCTCTTCCTGTCTGGGCAGGTTTTCAGCCGGAAACGCCCTCCGAGGCCTGCCTAGGCAGCAGCAGCCCAAAGCTGGGATCACTCCGAGGATCCGTACACCCACACCTTGGCAGCGGTGCCATGGGACCTCCATGTCTGCAGGAGAGCGTGGGGGGTCAGAGACGCCGCCCGCCGCAGCCGCGGAGGTGGTACCGCACAGCAGTCGGCGGGACCGGCGGGCTGCACCTGCGAGAGGACACGGCGAGGCTCTGCGCGGGGCAGAGGCGCCTCAGGCCGCATACACACAGCGCAGCGTCCTCACGGACGCCCACGGCCACGGCCACGCAGCTGCTGCAGAAAGACCCTGGGCCACAACCCAGCGCTGCCACGCGGCACAGCTCTGCCCTCGCCTGCGGGCGTTTCTGACTCCAGGCGTGTGATGTGCGTGCCTCCCGTGTTTGAAGACGGTCCGGCCCGGGGGAATAACGCAGGCCGTGAAAGCACCTGTCTGAGCGGCCACAGGCATCACTGGCAGAGCTGACAGTTACACGACAGTCAGAGGCCCGCTGAGTGCAGCTGGGGACACGGTCCGTAAAGTGACAGGAACCACGCACGGCGCCAGGGGGCACGAGCCGCACGGGAGGGGCCATTCTGAAGTCACATAACTGTCACCGTAACTGGCACGCTGTGCCCCCGAAACCAATGTAAAGTAATGCTGATGCCAACTGTCATGGAGACATAAAAGCATGCATGTAGTGAGAGAGACGGTCACACACTCGCGTTTAAGGCGCTGAGAGGACTGACACGTGAACCCAGGCGACCAGGTGGCCTGGCTTGTTACCGCCTTTTCCCTTCCGGACGTAGAGAAGCTTCTCCTCCACCCTCGTGTGCATACGTAAAGGCCTTTATCACTTTTCTTTGATCCAGACGGACACTTTTTGCTCACAAGATTATGCCAGCAAGTACCCCGCCCCGCCTGTGCCAGAGCGCAGACTAAACCCGTGAGGAACGCATGGTGCATGGCCCAGGGACCGGCCGTGGAGACGCAGGCCCAGCACTCCAGCTAACAACTCACGGGGGCATCTCCGCGGCTATCTCGGTGAGTTGCTCGTGAAGCAAAACCCCCACTCATCTTTCAAGCGTCCTGATCGGGTGAGCCGCAAACACCGCCGCCCGCCGCCAGGGCGAGGCCTCCCGGGTCCTACGCCACCGGGCCGGCGGGGTACAAAGGGACGGATGTCCAGCCACGCAGGACTGCAAGTCACACACACGCTTCAGGGCGATACTCTCCGGAGCAGCTCCCTGTCCTCACTAACTGAATTTATTAGCAGGTGTCAGAACCTGCATCGGTTCATGCATATTCGTTCTGCTTTATTTGTTGGGGTTCTGCCCACGATTTCGTTTGAAAGGTCTCCAGTGGGGAACCCCAGCCTGAGGCGGCCCTCAGCACTGGCAAGTGCTCAGATGGCAGCAATTCACATGCAAACAGCACATCCCCCAGGCTAGGGACAGGGGAGACCAGCAGAGAGGCCGAGAGGCCAACGCTCCCCAGCCCCTCGCCCGGAAGCACAGGCAGAGCCGCTGTCACAGCCCCGCGAGCTCACATGTGGCTCAGACACCCACCGGAAGAGGCCCGACCCGCTTCCACAGCGGCGTGGGAGGCGCTCACAGTGCCACAGGAGCTGCCAGGCGATGAGAGTGTGCGTGGGGCTGCCGCCTTCAGGAAACCGTGAGGAGTTTTACATTACGACCCAGAGAAAGCCAACGCTTGGCAATACGGCGCTGAGGAACAGGGGTAGAGAGAGGCCCTGACCTCAAAGCCTGCCCAGGAGTATCTCCGACTAAAGCAAACCCTTCAGACACAGGTCATCTTAAAGACCGGCTGTTTGCTAAGCGTACACAGGACCCAAATTCTACAATGCGCAGGGCTTAATATTTTTAACTGTAAATACAAATGTGTAAGGCCAATAAAGCCTCCTCTTCGCACCTCCGTCCTTTTCCCAAACGTCAGCGTCAGAGGGTTTCAGAAGGAAGGGGCACACGCAGCTTTAAAACCGTCCAGGCTCAGGCGACGACTCGTTTGCCTGCAGTCATGACGCTCAGCGCGTGCCAGCGTCCTGCGCAGCCTTCTTCAGGGAACTAGGAATGGAGACTGAACTGTCCCTCTGCTGTGAGCGGCAGAGCAAAACGCCAGGTCTTGGCTGTTTCTGGTGGAACACTGCCACCTTGTGGGCCTCGTGGGTAGTGCTAACAGGCCACTGGCGGGCTTGACGTGAGCACCTCCCCTCGCCGTTCATCAGCGCGCGTCTTTGTTGTGGCGACTTCTGTTTGCTCTCAGATTGTGAACGACATAAAAACACTTTTACTTCAAATGCCGCGATCACAAGCCTCCTCTGAAAAGCACCCGTTCAGGGGACATCGGCCTCTACCTGATCTCCAAAGCACATGGAATGATTCGGTGAATTTGAATTCTTCAGTAATGAGGTTCGTTTTTAAAATGTAAACATGCCTAATACTCTTACTGTATTGTAAGATAAACTGTACGTGTGCAAGGGTACTGACTGTTTACACTTTAAAATGCGTATGTTAGAGAAACTGATTTTGCTGCTCTGCTTTCAAACAGCCTTAGTTAATGTACGTGCGTTTTCCATGCGGACGTGAGAAACACACTTTGGAGCATTTAAAATTCTCGCTCTGTTCCACATTAGCATTTAATGCTAAAAATGGCATCGTGACAAGTTTGAATGAGAATAAGTTTTAAAAATCAGTTCTACCCTCTGACAAGCGAAGCAACGCGATTGCCAAGCTACCTGGGGAAGAGCGAAGGCACTTGGCCCCATAAAAATGGCGTCAAGGCCGAGGCCGCCGGCTGCGCCCGCCGCTTCGGGGGGACGTGGCAGCTGGGTTCCTACGCTCCAGCCGCGCCTGCTGCAGCCACAGGGCACGCGCGTGATTTCGCAAAGATCAGGCGCTTCATAAAAAGTAAAGCTGTCGATAAAGCGTGGAACCCTGGAATGAAGAACCTGCAGCGTGCACACGTTAAGGGCACGTGTGTGTTCAGAGTACAGACGGAGCCGGCAATCACACACAGACGGCACTTCAATGCGCGCCGAGTGCCGACAGCACGAGCACCCGCAGGGAGGCCGCCGCCCCCCCGAGACAGACCTGCGTCCCCGTTCTGAACGACACAGAGCGCCAACGCACGCGGGGCGCGTTTGGAACGGGCCCTGACAGGGTCTCACGCCCGCGTGAAGGGGAAGGCCAGGACCAAGGGCGCGCTCCGCGCTAAAAGGAGAGAACTCCCCAAAGCTCAACCACCGGCGTCCACTGTTTGCCGCTGTTCCGGTTCGTGCGGAGAGCCCACCCGCAGAGAAACGAGCCGGTGCGTCATCGGGGCCACATTCGGGGGCTGGGGGTCAAGTGACAATCGCCCGCGACACGAGGGAACAGGAGGAGGCGAGGCAGAGCCGCGAGGCGGGAGAGGCCGAGAAGCGATCCAGTTAAGCTTAGGAGCTTAGGAGAGCTCTGCTGAGTGTCAGGCAGAAATACCAAGACGGGGCGTTTTGTGTAGAGACATCGTCAAGCACAGAAACGGCTACCTGAATGCTTTAAAACGCCCCACGCCCGGCTGGCGTTGCTCAGTGGCTGGAGCCCAGCCTGAGCGCCAAAGGGTTGCAGATTCGATTCCCGGCGCCGGTTGGGGTACGTGGGAGGCAACCGATCTCTCTCTCTCTCTCTCTTTCTCTCTCTCTCTCTCTCTCTCTCCCCCCACTCTCCCTCTCCCTCCCTCCCTCCCTTCCACTCGCCCAGAAAAGTCAATGGACAAAATATCCTCTGGTGAGGGTTAACGAAAACTAAATAAGTAAGTAAGTAAGTAAAGGTACTGAGTTTAATGTAAAGGTTTCTATGTCTGCCCAACAAATAGCTATTTCAGTGAAATGAAAGATGGCTACCATCCTCAGGCTCTCTCAAAATGCATTTGATCGTTTTTAAAAATGAATATGCAGTACCAAAATAAAGGTTGGCATCATCCTCATCACAAAACTATTCTGACCACAGCCTCCTGAGTGAGACTTCTTAAGCAGTGTTAAAACAAAAATTTTCAAAATTATCTTCATGGAAACTCTTAAAGTTGATCTTTTCAAAACCTCTATCATTGCTTTCTAGAAAATATGAGAAATAAAGTTTTATAACTAAAATATTTCTGGGGCTGTCTAAAACACTGTAATAAAAAGTAGACATCTTAATCTACAGTTTTAATTTGACTCCCCTTCTTCTTACTAAATATATGTTAACAACACCAAAAAAAAACCCTCAAATGATCTAGACAAAAGCTTTTAGCTCAACACATAATTGCAAGAAAATTACAATAATTGTACCAATTAAAATAATCTTGAATGAACAGTATGTCATCTTAATGTCCCAATGGTTTATAGAGGGATCCACTTAATTAGCTGAAATTGCTTTTCAGTGTTATATCAAATGTCATTTGTTAAAAGTTGAACAATTTAGAAAATAATTTAACAAAGCAATTTTACCAAACACTAAGAGCCAACATTTTCTTTTTCAGCGAATAAAGCAAGCAGCTGTGTCATCAAATTGCTATGAAAGTAAATGAGGCTTTTTATGGATTAAAAAAATTTTACTACTAGCGTTAAAAACACTATTTTCTGATTGTTTTTACCAAGTCAGATTTCTTTAATAAAATAAATGAATATCAATTATATACTGCTGCTTTTTGTCTGCTGTAAATAAAACTTTTTCTTATTTAAAGGACAAACAATGGCATCAAAGAACTCAACTCCAGTTAACTAGAAACAGTCATCGATATCATTCTAACATCTTCCAACATGATTTTTCAATATGTTGATCAAATTCTCTCCCCATAGTTTTCACTCAAATCATCTTAAATGTAGTTCTTTTGAGTCAAATTCTTCATGAATTCTCCAAGATTCTTACTACATTGTATTTTCTCTTGCTTAAAGTACCTAAAACATCTGTAAGTATTAGTAGGTATATAAGACATACCTTTTTCTTAAAAGGAAAAAAAGGGGGGGCATCTCAAAATCACCCTGAACCCAACCCGTTCATAGACGGCAAGCCCCATGCGGGCCGAGGGCTGCAGGATGGGTAAGTAAGTGGCAACCAGTCTCCCCATCTCATTATGCCTCCAATATAAATATTCTGTATTTACTTGAACAAAATTTCCCTGTGAAAATTCACTACACTGTTTTCCTTGTATAATAAAAATACTTTCTAAAAATATTCTTTGGCAAGCATTTTTTTCACAGAATGAAAAAAGTACCATTCTCTCTGAATATAGGTGATGCATTCTCTTTGTCCTTAAGACATATTTCAATTAAAAATGTCATTTTTTGGAAACTTCCTTGGACATCAGGAAGTCATAGAGCCTGACACACTCAGATGAAAATGAGGGTGAGAGCTTTCAGAGGGAAAGCAGTCCTCCATCGGCCGGAACAGCAGTGTCAGCGAAAGTTCTACCCCCAGAGGACCGGCAGCCCGATCCCGACAGCACGTCCTGATTGGCTGGCTGAACCCACGTGGCTGGTCCTCCCGTCGTTTCTGAAGTGCACATGTGCTTTACCTCCCAGCAGCACACAAACGCCTGGACGCTCCGGCGGAAGAACAGAGGACGCGCGTGTGTGTGTGTGTGTGACAGGCCCCTGAGGGTCTCGGAGGACACAGTCCAGCCCAGGGCATCAGGTGCTGCTCACATCTGTCCCCCACCCCGCACTCACCTCCTGGGCCCCCCACACAGAAGGCGAAAAGGACCACGGCCAAAGCTCAGTGACAGCTCACACAAGCCCACACCAAGTGAAGAAAACGACGAACACAAAAGAACAACGAGTTCCTTCGTTATTTAATGCAAAGAACCTGCTCCGATCAGCATTCACGGTCTCTAACACCCTTCAGGTGTAAAGCGGAGACATGCTCGTACCGATGATTCGGAAAATGTAACCTCCTTACTAGTCCATGAAGACACTTAGTCTAAAAAATAAACTGGGAACAAATAATAGTGTCTTAGGCACTGCGTCTCACAGATATAAGTACGGAAAGCCACTAGGACTGTTAATCACCCATTTTATCACATTAGGGTGCACTGGAAGAGGAAGCTACCAATGTCACATGATGGGATACACCCTTGTGCTAACACAGCTCCTGAAGTGAAGGAATCGGTGAGGATCAGCCCGAATTTGGAAGCACACATTTCACACATAATGCCAGTACCTTGTATTCATTTTGCTTTATGTGCATTAACTTTCTTCTGTAAAACCAAGTGAAACAGAAGGAGACTCCGTACCTTTCGTAGATGGTTTTCAGGGTCATCTGATCCGGAACCCCTTCCGTCTCCTCCAGGTACAGGATGAGCCAGGACGTGCGGTATGGCCACTGCTCCGTGAGGTTGATCCAGCTGGCAAGGCGGTCCCAGTTAAAACTAATCTGATTGGCTCTCAGCAGCCGCCCTTTAAGGAGCGCAAGAACATTTGTGAATTATTAGACGTGTGATGTTATGCTAAGCAAAACACGGAGCATAGTCACAGATCATTTAACGTCCCTAAATCTTTAAAATTTGCCATTTAATTTACACAACATATTCAAACTAACTAAATGTAAATCTATATATATAAAAGCCTAAGCAAACATCCGACCATCCGACCGGTAGCTATGATGCACACTGACCACCAGGGGGCAGATGCTCAATGCAGGAGCTGCTGAGCTGCGGTGACTTGGCAGCTGCGGTTCTCGAGTGATGCACCCGGAACCAGAGAGGAGGGAGCCGGATTCCAGGGTGCGTCACCCGAGAACTGCCCTCGTGCAATACGGGACAGTTCAGGGGATGTCGGAGAGCCAGTTTCAGCCTGATCCCCACAGGCCAGGCCAAGGGCCTCTAGTGTGTGTGTGTGTAAACATAAATATAAACACATATATAAATAGCTTCTACGGTCCAAAGAGCTCTACTGGGAAGCTCCTAGAATTAGACCCAATTCTGTTTAATCGTAACGTGATTTCTGTGATCCCCCGGTGCTGCACTGACCACCCCCACGCAGCACCAGCCTTTCCGGACCGTGTGTCAGAGGCAGCGGACACTGCTCACACCACGCAGCACCAGCCTTTCCAGACCGTGTGTCAGAGGACAGTGGACACGGCTAACACCACGCAGCAGAGCGGGTGCTGGTCTTGCGATAGCCACTCCTCCAAGCAGTGCCAAGAGCCTGCTGCTGGCCTGAAGCAAACCAGCGTGCGGTCCACTCTCGCTCTCGGGTGGGTGAGTGTGCGAGCCCCCCACTTCCATTTCTAGGGCTAAGGTGCCTATGGGAATGGCCGGCCAGATGGCTATAACGTGTCCACAGGACTCGCTCTTTCCCCTAACCCCGTCTACCTGGGGTTCCCTGGGAGCCGCGCTCAGGATTCGGCACGGGGAGAGCTTGCCGGTGGGCAGCCATCTGCAATCCTCAAGCTTCTAGGCTCATGCCTTGTTTTGCTGCCTCATCATTTTATCCCCGGTTTTGTGGGGATTCCGAGCCGCAGATATTTTTGCTTTTTAGTTTTGAACATTATGTTTTACTTGATCATTATCAGTTTATATCCAGTTGTTCTGGCTCAAATGAATCCCCCTTCCCCTGCAACTGCTATACAACCCCCGCCCCGCCCGTTCTCCCTGCACCCTCGGCCTCACCCCCTCGGCCTGTCTGCCCAGCCACGCAGCACTGCAGCACCACGGCTGGCTCCTTCCTCCGAGGAAAGGGGGTCTGGCCGCTGGGCCAGGGCCAGGGCCTTCACCTTCCACCCAATTAAACGTGAGGTGAAATCAGAGGGTTCTTTCCATGTTATTTTAAAATAACAGTGCACAGCTGATGGCTGATTTTTGTTGTCACACTCACGTTGGTTTTCCTAAACACCTTAATGCCAATAAAACTGGCCTTCAGCCGTGCACACACTCCGCAGGCCTCCCTGTTTCTGCAACCGAACTGCTTCGTCACCGGGAAAGCTTGTCCCCGTGAGAGAGCGAGCGAGCGAGAAGTCACCTGTCACGGAAACAATATTGAGGAGCCTCCGCATGGTCTGAGGGCTGATGTCGCTGAACCAGTCCTCCGTCACCAGCAGCTTCGTCAGGTCAAAGGACATCTGCCGGGTGATGGTGCGCTGCATCTGCCTCCTGCGGTACGTGTCCTGAGGGGCAGAGCCACAGTGAGCGGCGGCCGCACCCCGGCTTCCCGACGCGACACAGGCTTACGCCTCCACAGCGGCCACCCTAACGCTGCAGGCCACGGGCGGGATCGCACCAGCAAGAGCCTCGGCGCTCTGAGGCAGGGCCCCGGCCTCAGAAAGAGCACGGCAGCCCGGCCCCGGCCCTGAGCACGGCAGCCAGCGGCCCAGCTCTGAGCACAGCCCGGCCCCGGCTCTGAGCACGGCAGGCAGCGGCCCGGCCCGGCCCTGAGCACGGCAGCCCAGCCCCGGCTCTGAGCACAGCCTGGCCCCGGCTCTGAGCACGGCAGCCCGGCCCCGGCCCTGAGCACAGCCCGGCCCCGGCTCTGAGCACGGCAGCCCGGCCCCGGCCCTGAGCACAGCCCGGCCCCGGCTCTGAGCACGGCAGGCAGCGGCCCGGCCCGGCCCTGGCGCGGCTGAGAGGGAACGAGCTTCCCAGCTGAGCAGCCGGGCGAGCTCGGCGGCCCGGAGATCACACACGAGCAGAACGCCACAGAGAACGGCCCTCGGACTCGGGCAGGAGCGCAGGGTTCACCGGAACTGAAATAATGAAGCCATGGCTCCTCGCGGGGCCTTACGGCTTCCACGTTTCCCAGGGCAGACATGCAGCACCGGCGGTCAGACCCCGCTCCTGACTTAGCGTTGTCAACTGTCGCTCATCACTAATGAGCACCCACGTTTGCACAGGGTAGAGGATAAAATCAGAACGTCAAGACGTCACTGAAGACGTGTTTAAATGCCCCGTACCCAAGTTGAATGGTAACAAACTTAGAGCCAAACAAAAACCACGTAAAACAGCGCCGGTCAGCGCCAGCCCAACCTAGCCATGCCCAGGCTCTGCGGCCGCAGCGGCCTGCAATGGCCCCCTCCCTGTCAGTAGCGCTCCCCGCTCCACCAAGAGTCTGGGAGTGGGCAGGACGGGGAACCCGAGGGTTGGGAGAGAGCACGGTGGGCACAGCACCCTGGGGAGGGGAAGGCCCCCCTCCCAGCTGTGGTGCCACGGGCCCTGGAACGGCCCGAGCTCAGCGCTGGGCGAGCCGTCGGGCTCACTGGGTCTGGGTGTGGGCGGCGTGCGGCCTGAGGACCGGCTGGGAGGGACAGGGACTCCCGCGTTAGTCACCAGGCCGTAGGGGACAGGCCCTCAAACCCACTGGCGCGGGAAGGCACCCAGTGAAACGCGGTGGCCGAGCTCGGTGCCCTGTTTACCAAAGACGGTTCGGTGCCGCCGGCCCAGTTTTATTTGCGGAGCAGCAACAAAGCACGGGCTCAAAAGAGACGGCGTCTTACCCGTCTATTGAGGGCTGTCTTGCTGCCAAGCTTGGCCATGTCCCCAAGGCTGATCTGGGAGACTCTTCTGTCGGCGTCGTCCTGTGTCCCTTAGGGAATGCACCGAGAGCACCGTTAGCACTGCGGCCCGCTGCGGGACAGCTAAAGGGAGCGGCCGCCGCAGCCCTCCAGGCGAAGGCGAGCCACACACACAGCACTGCTCCCCGCGCCCACACGCCCTGCCAGGCGAAGGCGAGCCACACACACAGGACTGCTTCCCCACGTGCCCACACGCCCTGCCAGGCGAAGGCGAGCCACACACACAGGACTGCTCCCCCACGTGCCCACACGCCCTGCCAGGCGAAGGCGAGCCACACACACAGGACTGCTCCCCCACGTGCCCACACGCCCTGCCAGGCGAAGGCGAGCCACACACACAGGACTGCTCCCCCACGTGCCCACACACCCTGCCAGGTGAAGGCGAGCCACACACACAGGGCTGCACCCACACGCCCTGCCAGATGAAGGTGAGTCACACACACAGGGCTGCGCCCACACGCCCTGCCAGGTGAAGGCGAGCCGCACACACAGGACTGCTCCCCAGCGCCCACACGCCGTGCCAGGCGAAGGCGAGCCGCACACACAGGGCTGCTCCCCCGCGCCCACACGCCGTGCCAGGCGAAGGCGAGCCGCACACACAGGACTGCTTCCCCACGTGCCCACACGCCCTGCCAGGCGAAGGCGAGCCACACACACAGGACTGCTCCCCCACGTGCCCACACGCCCTGCCAGGCGAAGGCGAGCCACACACACAGGACTGCTCCCCCACGTGCCCACACGCCCTGCCAGGCGAAGGCGAGCCACACACACAGGACTGCTCCCCCACGTGCCCACACACCCTGCCAGGTGAAGGCGAGCCACACACACAGGGCTGCACCCACACGCCCTGCCAGATGAAGGTGAGTCACACACACAGGGCTGCGCCCACACGCCCTGCCAGGTGAAGGCGAGCCGCACACACAAGGCTGCTCCCCCGCGCCCACACGCCCTGCCAGGTGAAGGCGAGCCGCACACACAGGACTGCTCCCCAGCGCCCACACGCCGTGCCAGGCGAAGGCGAGCCGCACACACAAGGCTGCTCCCCCGCGCCCACACGCCGTGCCAGGCGAAGGCGAGCCGCACACACAGGCTGCGCCCACGCCCAGGGGCTGCCGGCACCTGCGGCGTCCGGGCAGGGGACGTCCCCGTTGGTGGCGGAAGTGACGAGGTACTTCTTGGCGCTGCTGAGCCCGCGGCTGTTGAGGAACACGGGCAGGTGCACGACGTTGCGCATGTAGTCGTGGCCGTTGATGTTGGAGTCGCGCAGCACGCTGTTGAGGTTCTGGTTGATGGCCTTGATGATGATGTGCGGGTCGCTCGCAAAGATGGCGATGAACGGCCCTTTGGAGAACAGCACGCGGACCTGCGGGCGGGAGGCGTGCGTCGCGGCACAGACTTAAACCACCCAGCGCCACGCTCGCTCCAAAAGCCGTGGTGCCCTTTGGTGACGAGGTCGTTTTTAAAACTGTTTCCCAGCCCTGGCCGGGGTGGCTCAGTGGATAGAGCGTCGGCCTGCGGACTGAAAGGTCCTGGGTTTGATTCCGGGCAAGGGCACGTGCCCGGGTTGCAGCTCGATCCCCAGTAGGGGGCGTGCAGGAGGCAGCCAATCGGTGATTCTCTCTCCTCAGTGATGTTTCTATCTCTCTCCCTCTCCCTTCCTTCTTAATAAAAAAATTAAAAAACTAACAGATACACAAAAAAGCTGCTTTTCATCGAAGTATTATTCTTTCTGAACACAGCTGCTACAGACGTCTCCATCTGGCTTGCCACCATCTGGCAGTGACACCCCCGAGGAAACAATTGCTCCCGTCCCCTCTGGGACACCGCGGCCTGGAGGCGAGGTGAGCTCCGCACGCGCTGGGAGGCGCTCGGGACATGCGAGAGGCACGGGCACGCTGGTCTCTGCCGTCACATGCTGTGGCTCAGCACACACCTCACGGAGAGGCGCGTGTGCCACTTCAACAAGCACGGCGAGCTGTGCGCCCTGCTTCTCTCAGCCTCCCGCCATCTGCACAGACGCTGGGCCATGCGGGACCACGAGCCTCACTCACTTTCACTGCGCCAGCACGTTCACGTTACCTACACCTGTCTACGGAGATTCACTCCCGCTGTTTCCGCATAAAGGTGGTTATTTTTACAAAAGAAAAAGTGCATTTCAAATGCCCCGTGAGCCGTGCCCGCAGCCAGGCTCCCCGCCGTGAGGGCCCCGTGAGCCGTGCCCGCAGCCGGGCTCCCCGCCGTGAGGGCCCCGTGAGCCGTGCCCGCAGCCTGCCCTCCCCGCCGTGAGGCCCGCAGCCGGCGGCGCACCGTGTCCAGCATCTGCAGCACTTTGTCCTGCTCGCAGGCGTCCAGCCCGTCGGTGATGACCACCAGCCGGGTCTGGTTCTGCGTGAAACTGTCGATGGTCTTGGCCATCCTGGCCATCAGCTCCACCTCGCACTTGAGAACCTGCACGAGAGACAGACAGATGCGCTGAGGGCGGCGCATTCCGAGAGCCCCCCAGAAGCCCCCAAAGGAGGACACCCCCGGCCTCCCTGCCGCCCGGTCCCCCGACCCCGGAGGGCTCCGCAAGGGCAGCGGTCCACACCGACAGCAGCTCCCCACACACTGAGGGACTCGTCACAGCCTTTGAGAAAGCATTAAATCTGGCTGAGTGACTTCCTTCCGAGATCACATCCTCTGCAGGTCGCAAGGCTGAGACCTGAAGGAAAACCTAAGTGACCCAACCCCAGGGCTCCTGACGGGACGTGGCCCTTTATTCAAGGACGTTGTCCTCAATGCCTGCTCTGCGGGCCCAGGCTGCCCGCCCGCAGGCCCAGAGGACCCGCATGGCTAGGAAGTACGCCGTTCACTGGCTCCTTGGCGTCTCTTATCAGAGTCTGTTTTATAAAGCCAAGCTCTTGCTACAACTTTCCCACGTCAATGTGCACTCCCAGGAGAAATCTGGGCGGGAACCGAAGCCACGGCTGCTGCGCCCCGAGAGCACGGCCCTCAGCCCCGAGGGCAGGCCGGGGCCCCCAGCGCACCCGCCGCCCAGCGCACCTTCATGAAGCCTTCGCTCTTGAGCTTGTGCAGCCGGGAGGCGGCGCTGTGGAGGCGCTTCCTCTGGGAGTTGAGCAGCGAGTCGAGCACCTGCCACCAGGTGCGGCAGTTCAGCACCAAGGCCAGCCCCACCACAACCGCGATGGCGATGAGGACAGCGTTCACGGTCAGGTGCTTCGGGTCCACGCGGAAGACGGCCAGGAGCGTGACGCCCGCCACCACGCAGCCCAGCACGAACAGGAAGATGACGAAGGATGGGAGGCAGCACGTCTTCTTCCACTTCCTTTTACCTGCAGGACGGCGACGGTCTGGTGACGCTCGTGCCAGGACCCGGCGCGTGCTGCTCGTCACAAGGAGGGCCCGCGCCTGGGCCCCACGCACAGCAGCACCAGAAGCAGGAGGCAGGCCCTACCCTGCGATTCTTCCGTCTTGAAAACTCGGAAAAGCCTGGTCGCCAAGAAGCCAAATTCCCTCTCGCAAGCGTCCGAGAGGGTGGCGATCATCTCTGCCATGGACGTCTCCCCGCCGACGCTGGACAGCCGGTTGTAATCCGTGAACAGGAACCTGCCGGGAAGGAGAACGGGCTCAGGTCTCCGAGGAGGCCTGCGCGCACGTCGCCCGTGGCGGGGCGCTGGGCTGCCTCTCTCTCTCTCTCAGGAGCTGTCTTTCAAAGCCTAAGGAGGGAAAGAGCTCGAAACCCGGGATCTTCCACTTGAGCATCTCACGCACTTTTCCGTGGAAGACAATTTAAAAAGTCAAGCGCAGCCAAGTTCCAAGCAGCAGTGCTGACGGAAGGCAGAGAGGACAGGCGTGAGGGCCCAGCGAGGGCCGCCCCGCGCGTGGCAGGCCTCCGGGCGCCGAGAAGGCGGCACCCATGAGGACGCAGAGCTGCACTTCGGGAAGGTTCCTAAGCACCAACCGAGAGGTCAGAGCCAGAGGAAACGTCGTCGTCATGGAGAATTCGATGCCATTTAAAACTCAGGCTTTAGAGGGTCTCACTCATAGCGTAAACCTCGGCCGGGACTTAAAGATAAGTCATGAAATATTCCTTTCGATTGCTCTCTGAGGAAACGGAATTGCTTACTTTTTAATTCCCTGGGTGAGCAGCATGTGTGCACCGTCCCCCTCCCCGCCCGCCCTGAGGGAACCCTCCTCCGTCAGCAGCTACGCCCGCTGCCACGCAGTCTGGGTCCCGCCGCACCCACAGCACACGGTTCTCCGCTGAGGCTGTGTGACGTGACCTAGCTTTAAAACAGCTCCATCTTGTCAGTTTAAAATGTTTCCTTTCCTGGAAAAGTATTTCCCCCAAGTACTTTATTCTACTCTCTAGGTTTCCTTTCGACTTTTTATCTTTACATCTTGTTCTTGATACTTAACCTCGTTCCTGTGGCTACGTCTTCCTTTCTCTCACATTGCCGCCGCGATAGTGGATGTGGTTTGGCCTCTTCGTGTTCATCGACAGCCGCACATATGTCATCTCAGTCCCCGTGACCCCTTCCTCCCAGGGCACACTGAATCCCTGCTCATGTCCACACATGAGTCATCTCAGTCCCCGTGACCCCTTCCTCCCAGGGCACACTGAATCCCTGCTCATGTCCACACGTGTCATCTCAGTCCCCGTGACCTGTTCCTCCCAGGGCACACTGAATCCCTGCTCATGTCCACACGTGTGTCATCTCAGTCCCCGTGACCTGTTCCTCCCAGGACACACTGAATCCCTGCTCATGTCCACACGTGTGTCATCTCAGTCCCCGTGACCTGTTCCTCCCAGGACACACTGAATCCCTGCTCATGTCCACACGTGTGTCATCTCAGTCCCCGTGACCTGTTCCTCCCAGGACACACTGAATCCCTGCTCATGTCCACACGTGTGTCATCTCAGTCCCCGTGACCTGTTCCTCCCAGGACACACTGAATCCCTGCTCATGTCCACACGTGTGTCATCTCAGTCCCCGTGACCTGTTCCTCCCAGGGCACACTGAATCCCTGCTCATGTCCACACGTGTGTCATCTCAGTCCCCGTGACCTGTTCCTCCCAGGACACACTGAATCCCTGCTCATGTCCACACATGTGTCATCTCAGTCCCCGTGACCTGTTCCTCCCAGGGCACACTGAATCCCTGCTCATGTCCACACGTGTGTCATCTCAGTCCCCGTGACCTGTTCCTCCCAGGACACACTGAATCCCTGCTCATGTCCACACGTGTGTCATCTCAGTCCCCGTGACCTGTTCCTCCCAGGACACACTGAATCCCTGCTCATGTCCACACGTGTGTCATCTCAGTCCCCGTGACCCCTTCCTCCCAGGGCACACTGAATCCCTGCTCATGTCCACACATGAGTCATCTCAGTCCCCGTGACCCCTTCCTCCCAGGGCACACTGAATCCCTGCTCATGTCCACACATGTGTCATCTCAGTCCCCGTGACCCCTTCCTCCCAGGGCACACTGAATCCCTGCTCATGTCCACACATGTGTCATCTCAGTCCCCGTGACCCCTTCCTCCCAGGGCACACTGAATCCCTGCTCATGTCCACACATGTGTCATCTCAGTCCCCGTGACCCCTTCCTCCCAGGGCACACTGAATCCCTGCTCATGTCCACACATGTGTCATCTCAGTCCCCGTGACCCCTTCCTCCCAGGGCACACTGAATCCCTGCTCATGTCCACACATGAGTCATCTCAGTCCCCGTGACCCCTTCCTCCCAGGGCACACTGAATCCCTGCTCATGTCCACACATGTGTCATCTCAGTCCCCGTGACCCCTTCCTCCCAGGGCACACTGAATCCCTGCTCATGTCCACACATGTGTCATCTCAGTCCCCGTGACCCGTTCCTCCCAGGACACACTGAATCCCTGCTCATGTCCACACATGTGTCATCTCAGTCCCCGTGACCCCTTCCTCCCAGGGCACACTGAATCCTTGCTCATGTCCACACATGTGTCATCTCAGTCCCCGTGACCCCTTCCTCCCAGGGCACACTGAATCCCTGCTCATGTCCACACATGAGTCATCTCAGCCCCCGTGACCCCTTCCTCCCAGGGCACACTGAATCCCTGCTCATGTCCACACGTGTGTCATCTCAGTCCCCGTGACCTGTTCCTCCCAGGACACACTGAATCCCTGCTCATGTCCACACGTGTGTCATCTCAGTCCCCGTGACCTGTTCCTCCCAGGACACACTGAATCCCTGCTCATGTCCACACGTGTGTCATCTCAGTCCCCGTGACCCGTTCCTCCCAGGGCACACTGAATCCCTGCTCATGTCCACACATGTGTCATCTCAGTCCCCGTGACCCGTTCCTCCCAGGACACACTGAATCCCTGCTCATGTCCACACATGTGTCATCTCAGTCCCCGTGACCCCTTCCTCCCAGGGCACACTGAATCCTTGCTCATGTCCACACATGTGTCATCTCAGTCCCCGTGACCCCTTCCTCCCAGGGCACACTGAATCCCTGCTCATGTCCACACATGAGTCATCTCAGCCCCCGTGACCCCTTCCTCCCAGGGCACACTGAATCCCTGCTCATGTCCACACGTGTGTCATCTCAGTCCCCGTGACCTGTTCCTCCCAGGACACACTGAATCCCTGCTCATGTCCACACGTGTGTCATCTCAGTCCCCGTGACCTGTTCCTCCCAGGACACACTGAATCCCTGCTCATGTCCACACGTGTGTCATCTCAGTCCCCGTGACCCGTTCCTCCCAGGGCACACTGAATCCCTGCTCATGTCCACACGTGTGTCATCTCAGTCCTCGTGACCCCTTCCTCCCAGGGCACACTGAATCCCTGCTCATGTCCACACATGAGTCATCTCAGCCCCCGTGACCCCTTCCTCCCAGGGCACACTGAATCCCTGCTCATGTCCACACGTGTGTCATCTCAGTCCCCGTGACCTGTTCCTCCCAGGACACACTGAATCCCTGCTCATGTCCACACATGTGTCATCTCAGTCCCCGTGACCCCTTCCTCCCAGGGCACACTGAATCCCTGCTCATGTCCACACATGTGTCATCTCAGTCCCCGTGACCTGTTCCTCCCAGGGCACACTGAATCCCTGCTCATGTCCACACATGTGTCATCTCAGTCCCCGTGACCCCTTCCTCCCAGGGCACACTGAATCCCTGCTCATGTCCACACATGTGTCATCTCAGTCCCCATGACCCCTTCCTCCCAGGGCACACTGAATCCCTGCTCATGTCCACACATGTGTCATCTCAGTCCCCGTGACCCCTTCCTCCCAGGACACACTGAATCCCTGCTCATGTCCACACATGTGTCATCTCAGTCCCCGTGACCCCTTCCTCCCAGGGCACACTGAATCCCTGCTCATGTCCACACATGTGTCATCTCAGTCCCCGTGACCTGTTCCTCCCAGGGCACACTGAATCCCTGCTCATGTCCACACATGTGTCATCTCAGTCCCCGTGACCCCTTCCTCCCAGGGCACACTGAATCCCTGCTCATGTCCACACATGTGTCATCTCAGTCCCCGTGACCCCTTCCTCCCAGGGCACACTGAATCCCTGCTCATGTCCACACATGTGTCATCTCAGTCCCCGTGACCCCTTCCTCCCAGGGCACACTGAATCCCTGCTCATGTCCACACATGTGTCATCTCAGTCCCCGTGACCCCTTCCTCCCAGGGCACACTGAATCCCTGCTCATGTCCCCTGACTTCCTCCGGCTTCGGCTGTTTCCATTGCTTCCCGCAGCCCGCCCAGCCTGCGCCCCTCGCACCAGTGCCCTCTCCCACCTGTTCTCACGCTCCCGCCCCGTCTCCCCAGACGCTTCCCACGTGACGTCACTAGTAACGTCAGACAGGGCAGCACGTGCCCACGGGTGCGGACTGAGCAGCGGAGCACGGCGAGCTGCCCAGCTCACAGCCAGCACGGCGGCCGCGGCCCCAGCCCAGGGCCACGCGCTCTCCACGAGTGTCCCGAGGACGGCAGGCGCCACGGGAGAAGGGGCCACAAAAATAAAACCTGGCCGATCACAGCTCAACAGGTTTCCTCAGGGGCAGGGGCGCTGAGCCTCGGGGTGCCATGAGGAGACGGGGCATGGCGTGCTTCCCGTGTCCGTGCCCGGGCAGGTTGTTGGTTTCCCTTCTCACGTAAGAAGTTCCAGGGACCCACGTTTCGGAAGCGTGCCCGGAGAAACGGCGCCCTACAGACTGGACCGCCTCGTCCGTCACGTCCATGCCGCGGGCCGACTCACCTCACGGGCAGAGCCTTGGTGGTCTGCTCCGGCAGCTCGGGCGGGTTCACGAACATCAGCTGGAGGAGCAGCTCCACGTAGCCGACGTGCCTGGCCAGCCTGGTGCTGAGCGCCCAGGCCCAGCTCCAGCTCTCTCCTTCCCTCCGGCCCCCGAAGTAAATGGCGGCTGAAACACAGGTACAGTGACGGCCCCAGCCACCGGGCCGGGCAGCCCCTCCCCGCGTCAGACAGCAAGTACAACGGCAGGTCCACGCAGCTCTTCACGGTCCTGCCACCCGGCTCCTCCATGAAGGAGCCTCCCCCACACCCCCTCCCCCACACCCCCTCCCCCACACCCCCTCCCCCACACCCCCTCCCCCTCACGGGGAACGGGAACAGACTGACACATGACCTGAGCAAGACAACGCCTTCCACAGAAGCACGGCCCCGCTCAGACCCCAAAGCAAGTAACGTGGGGTTTGTCGCTGTTTCCCTTCTTACAACTGAAGACACCCCAAGGGCATGGATTTTATTTCATTTTTTCCTTGCTTTTATATAAAATAAAAATTACAACCATGATCAAAATGCTCAAGAACGTGCCAGCGCTGCTATGAAGACTCATTTCAGAACAAGGTTGAATACGAAGCGCTGATGAGCACACGCACGGGGAAGTGCAGGACACGCGAGTTCTGCTTCACTACCGACAAGCAGAGCTCTGGTTTTCAAAGCACCTCCTGCCAGGCCGTGGGCAACGTTCCTCCAGGCCCGTGGTCGGCAAACCGCGGCTCGCGAGCCACACGTGGCTCTTTGGCCCCTTGAGTGTGGCTCTTTCACGAAATACCACGTGCAGGCGCGCATGTACAATGCGATTGAAGGAGCGCCCTAATTAAGTTAATAGCAATGGACCTACCTATATAGTTGAAGTTTAAAAAATCTGGCTCTCAAAAGAAATTTCAATTGTTGTTCTGTTGATATTTGGCTCTGATGACTGAGTTTGCCAACCACTGCTCTAGGCCAACTTATAAAACAGCAAAAAGATCCTTTTCTACGTCATTTATGAAAATCACGGGAAGGTTTTAAGAGATAGGTACAGCTGATGTTTTAGGTAAACAATGAGTCTTGACATTCTCACATCTTTGAAAGCATCAGCAGCGAAGACTTACTGAAGAATATGTACAGGAGAGCCAGGCAGCTCAGCGACACGGCTACTCCGAGGGTCAGGTCGACAGTGAAGGCGAACAGCAGGCCCAGGCCCCCGCAGAGCAGCAGCGTCAGGAACACAACCAGCCATGAGAACTGGAAGAGAGGCTCGACCTGCTGCCCCGCGAAGGTCTTCATTTCATCTGGGAGAGAGTGAGCAGCAAGCTTCGTTCCTGCTTTCAGAACCAACGCCCCACTTCCCGTCTCTACATAAAACCCGACGTGACCGCTGCGACGGAACGTCTGGTCGCTATGACGCGCACTGACGACCAGGGGGCAGATGCTCAACGCAGGCGCTGCCCCAGCCCACAGGCCTGATCGCCGAGGGGGCCTGCAGGTCAACCTCCCGGTCCCTCCCCCTCGCCGGGCCCCCGGGCTGCGATGGGGAACTGGGGGTGGGTGGCAGCAGACACATCCCCTTTTCCAGGGGGGCCAATGACTGGCTCCCTCCTCAGGGCCAGCAGCCAACCTCCCGGTCCCTCCCCCCGGCCAGCAGGCCCCAATCGCCCAATCAGGGCTGGGCCCCAGGCTGGGACGGGGAACCACCGGGAGTGGGTGGTGGCAGACATGGGTGGAGGAGGAAGTGGGGAGGCAGGGAACCTGACCAGCCCTGATCGCTGGCCAGGCCTAGGGGATCCCACCCAGCACGAATTTCGTGCACCAGACCTCTAGCTTGAATATATCTATTGGGCACTTCCTAAGTCCCTAGTTAAAAGGTTGCTACTTAGCCACCTAACCAACCTTCTCTTTGGATCAACATAAAAATCCCATTCCCAGGCACCAGCCCGGACCCCTGTCCTGCTTCCTGTGGAAGACGCACAAATCCCTGTCAGGTGCTTCCTTGGTCAGGTGCTGTGTTTGCTCTTCGTGGTTTGTGTCATACAAGCAGCCAGGTGCTGTTTCCAAACGTGAACTGAAACCCACTCATACTTTGCTGTGTCTTCACTAGCAGCACCTCCAGCCACTCCTCTCTGAAACTCCTCCGCACCCCCTCCTTCCAATCACATTTGAGAATCACAGTTCTTAAAGGTGTGGTGGGCCCAAACGAGCTTAAATAACTCATTCTTTCTACCAAACTGCACATGGACCCACACATAAAACTCTATTTCTCTTTTCTTCACAAAATCTGAAACCACCAGCGAGAGCCTCGCTGTGCACAGCCGTGCGGACACACACTGACCCTCCAGCTTCCTGAGGAGGAAGGACTTGCCGCTGCCCCACTGCGCGTACAGCCCCACGCAGATGGGCGGCTGCATGGTCGGCTCGCTGAGGATGTCCGCCAGGGCGCTGCTGTAGAGGTCGTAGCCCAGCATGTCACCGTCCGTTTCCGTGGGAGACAAGTGTCCTGTAATTAGAAGCACCGAGGGCCTTACGCGAAAGAGAGACGTTGGAAGGAAACATCAATTCGTATCTATTGTTTATTTGATTAGAAAAAACTAATTTAAATGGTTAGACCTGCGTAAAAACAGGTTCCGCTGCTCTTAAATTAATCCCGCGTTTGATAGACCTCAAGGTGCCTCCTGAGTGCAGGACGCATCACGATCCTGGACAACCAAGAAAGAAAGAATGCTCCCAATTGTGGCGCAATGCTTCCTACCCACCAATGCCAGGCGCCTTCCAATCTGAGACGCGGAGTGCGGAGTAGGGTGCATCCGGGAACAAATGTAACGTGTGTGGTAGCTACACACGGAGAGCGGCACAACCCTACCGCAGACCACCACAGGGACTCAGAGGAAAGAGGCACTCGACGGCTGCAGGACTGACAGACATCAATTCTCCCCAAACTAATCCACCACTTTAAGGCAATTCCAATCAAAATCCATGAGAATATTTTAAAAATTGAAAAGCAAAGACATGTGAAAGTAGCTAAGAAACAGTTTTAAAGACTACGAAAAGCAGTTGTCCATATGTCCATAAAGTTACAGTAATTACAACGTCACAGAATTCACCCAGGACACTAACACAAACACTGTTCACATCAGTGGGAAAAGAACGGTTTGGGAACCAAGATGGCAGCATAGGTAAATACCTGTACGTGCTGCCTCTCACAACCACATCAAAATTACAACTAAAAGACAGAACGACTATCATCCAGAACTGTGGGAAAGCTGGCTGAGTGGAAGCTCTACAACTAGAGAAGAAGAAAGTGCACTGAGACTGGTAGGAGGTGCGGAGGCACCGAACGGGCTGGCACCCTGACGTGCTTTTATAATCGGGAGGGAGATACAAGCTCCCACTTGCTCTGAACTCCAATTCCGGGCAAGACTCGGGGACCCAGACACATACCGGGAGAAACTGGACTGTCTAGCTTCGGGACAGAAACGTGAGGGCAGCCTTCTTTCAGACGAAGGTGCTTGCAGCGATCACTGTTCCTGCACTGGGGCCTCTCTAGTGCAGGGTTGACTGGCAGCCATTGCTGTTTGCTCTGCTCTGGTGATTCCCTGAGATCCCTGCCTCAACCAATTTACAACCCCACCCAGGCCGTGCGCAGTGGCTTTTGCATATGAATGGCCTGTCCTTTCTCAGCCTAAAATCTATCAAACAGGCAGAAGTTGGGTCAGGAAGCCACAAAACAATCAATCTGGCAGCAGCAGCCTGCCTTGCTACACAACCGGGCCTCATCTGGGCACTTCCAAACCCATACAAAGAGGAGGAATCTGCAGATCTCTCTGTAGCTCCTGCTGGGTGGCCCCAGGCAGTGGCTGACTTTGCACCTCCTTGGAGATCCAAGAGCCAGTGTACCCAGTGGTCAGTGTGAGATGACACCAGATTACAACTCTTCACATCCATAAGTGACACACTCAAGGGGCAGACTCAGTGAGCACCAAAGCCCCACTGAAGCAAGTCCTGCCCCATAAGGGTGTCTCCTGCACAGAAGTTCTCCCATCGTGGAAACAACTGGTCCTCACAGCCAACTGGCCTGGAGGTCAATTCCTCCCAGTGACACCAAGAGCAATCAAGGCTGAACTACAACAAGACTGTGCACACAGCCCACAAAGGGGTGCCCCAGAGCGTCCACCTCAGGTGACTGGAGAGGCTGAGCCACTAGACCTTATAGGACACCTAGCACACAGAGCCACTCTACCAACTCAAGGAGACTTAGCAGCTACCCACTACACAGAAACAAACACAGGGAAGCAGCCAAAATGCAGAGACAAAAAAAAATTCACGTGCAGGCTGACCAGGCAGCCTGAGACCTAAGCCTCTCGCCTGCTTTTCTGAAAATCTCCCCACCGTCACTCTCCGGGCGCTCCTCACACTGCTAATCTAACGCACAGTTTGCCCAGGTCTCAGGCTGCCTGATCAGCCTGCACGCGCATGAGCGTGCTGCACTGCCACGCAGAAGCGCTTCACCGGGAGGAGCATTTGTCCCGGCAAAGTCCCACGTCCTCAACTTGACCGCCTGCAGCGAGGGCGCGGCTGCCACCTGCCTCGGTCTGCGTTTCCGGGGAGCGCGCGCTTGCAGGAGCTGCACCAGGAGCCAGGCCAGTACTCACGGGCTCCGAATATCTGCGTCAGGATGCTCTTCTGGTGGCCGCAGTCGATGTTGTAGGGCGTCTCGCCCGCCTTGTTGGGCCGGTAGAGCAGCCGGCCGTCCTTGGGGTTCCTCAGCAGCAGCTCGGCCAGCTTCCGGCTCCGCCCGCGGATGGCGATGTGCAGGGGGGTGTCTCCTTTCTGTGGAGGCGCAGGGGAGGGGCGCCCAGAGGACAACCTCACCTTCCGTTAAACCACCGCAAAGCTCTGCCCGGGTCCAAACCAGGCCCGGCTGCGGGAGCTTCCCGCTCCTCGCTCCTGCCCCGGCAAGGTCTGCCTCTCCAGCCTTTCCTCGCCTCCCTCAGGACTGACCTCTCCCGCAGCCTCCGAAATCGGCCCCGCTTCTCCGCCCCGGGTCACGAGGAAAAGCAGCAGCTCCTCCTGCCTCTCCCCCCTCCCCCCCCCACCCCCGGGACCACTCCCGCCCCAGGCGAGTAACCAGCCTTCACCCAGCACTTATGTCCACAGACGCCAGCGGTCTTCCTCAGCTAGTGTCCACCTGCTTCGCCCCTGCTCCCGCCTGTCTCCCCACAGCCACCCTGCTGCTGCCCGTCTACCATGAGGAGGGAGCACGGCGAGGTGCAGGGGAACCCCTCCCCCCACCCGACACGGCCTCCTGGTCTGGAGCATGGGACCCGCCGGAAGCTGTCCAGCCTGGGATTACCCCCGCCCCCCCAGGTGTCCCCAGTGGGCGATCTCCTCCGCACACCCCCAAACGGCCCCCAGAGCCCAGCGCGGCACAGGCCCGCCAGCGGCCCCCAGCCCGCCCGCGCTCACCCTGTCCACGGCAGACACTTTGGCCCCCTTGTCCAGCAGCAGCTCCA
This sequence comes from Corynorhinus townsendii, assembly GCA_026230045.1. Classification (NCBI taxonomy): domain Eukaryota; kingdom Metazoa; phylum Chordata; class Mammalia; order Chiroptera; family Vespertilionidae; genus Corynorhinus; species Corynorhinus townsendii. The sequence continues at coordinate 168,618,808 of JAPDVU010000007.1, read as the reverse complement.
CCACCTCGATGTTCCGCATCTTGGTCGCCTTTATCAGCGGCGTCTCGCCGTCCTGCGGGCACAGAGGGAAGGGCGTCACCCTGACGCTCCCTCCCACGTGGTTAGGGTCACATCACCACGTCTGTGAAGCTCAGGCAGCGGACTCCGGCCGCCGTCTACGTTCAACGTTCTCAAGAAAACAGCTGTAGAACCCACACGGGCTTTGCCTCTCACAGCCAATCTCCTGCAGCAAGGTAATTTGCTGTCACTCAGCCGAGTGAGCGACGTGCCCACAGCTGCCCACACCGCGGCCGACTTCCCCTTCCCCTGAAACCAATGGAAATGCACTAAAAAGAAGGAAGGCCATCAGGGAACCTTCCGCCCGGGCACTGAGGCTGGCATCACTGCCTCAGAAAGGTGCCAGTCCCCGTCCGTGGAGAGGAAACGGGCCTGTCTAACGGGCAACTCCGTACGTCTGTGTTATTAGGAATGCTCCCCATTTCACTCAGAAAGCCCCCGTGTGTCTCCCAGGGAAACCATCGCACGCAGGCCAAGCGCTGTCGCTGGGCTCTCCGGTGCCACGTTTCCTCCGGGTCTGAGTGAAACAGCCCGCAGCGCTGCCCTGGGAGCCAACACCCGCGCGGGGTCTTCGTCAGGAAATGCGTCTGCATCCCACAACGGGCAGGACCCATTCTGGGGAACCACCTGCCCACGGTTGGTCAGCAGCTGATGCCGCCTTTTCTGAACACTCCGAACTAACGTAAGAAATGACACGCTGCGTCTTCCTGTGAGCACGCAGCTCCGGAAAGGGCACGCAGAACCCCGCAGGGCGGTATGAAAATGACTGGAAAATCGGCACGATTCTAGCGTCGAGCACGCGGGGCTGACGCTGGGCTGGCGGGGGCCGGAGGGGCGCCTACCTTGGTGCATATTTCCGTGTCGGGATTGCACTGTAAGATGTCTCTCACCATGGTCGCGTTCCCTTTCTCAACAGCCCAGTACAGAGCAGTCTTATTGTCCTGTCAATAAAAAAGCAATGGTCGCTGCATGTGAGACACATGCTATTGCACACCTTAGGGCCCTCAGGAACCTTCCTGCCAGAAGCAGTGGGAGGGCTCACCCACAGCGGGTGGCGGGAAGCACTGGGACCCTCACCACACCCTAGACTGTCATTGCGAACATGTCATGAGAGCGGCCTGGGACACTTCCTGTTACTTGACGTGGCGGAGCAGGCCCACGTGCCGGGCAGTCCTGTGCATTCCTGCGCCGTGACCAGGCTTCAGGACCACATGCTGGGCTCCAAGTCCTCAGGACCTGAGCTCCACGCGTGGAAAGGGGCCCGTGGCGCCCCCTCTGTCCAGTCTTCTCCAAGGGAATGCATGAGAAGGCACACCACAGCCGAAGGTGACTGCTCCCGCCACGTTCCGCTGTCTTAACCCACCCCCCCCCACACAGACCAATCCTGATCACAGCCTTTAAAACCCAATCTAGTTCAAAACCCAAAACAGATCAACATGGACCCTGAAGTGGAGCTAGAGATTTACTAGTTTGATTCAGGAATGGATGTGGATACGAGCTGAATACAAGAAAAAATGGAGCGGAATCCAGAGTGCCCAGCAACAAAATGGGCGAAAGCTCTTGAAATATCGGGTAAATCCACAAATCTAGGGGTGGTTTTACCTAAAATGAATGGCCTTTGAGCTAAGGCTGCCGTAGCAAAGCCACAGGCACGCCCCGTGGCCCAGGAGGGGCGGCAGGCTGGGAAGGAGAAGGAAGACACAGCCGCGGGAACGGGTGAGGAAGACAGAACAGGGGAACACTAGAGGAAATAAATAAACCGCACCCCTTTCACGGGACCCGTCTCAGTGTTCTCAGCGCCTCACTTCAGGACTGAACATGCCCCTCCATCAGTGACAGGCGTGTTTAGAACCAGGAGCTTGTTCCCTTCACGTCTGTCTAGATCTAACTCGGCATCGCCGGAAGCTCCCTTGTAAGGCAGCGAGCGTGAGAGGCGTCATCAGGCACACGGGGCTTACAGCTGGAGGTGGCACTGTGCCCAGCCGGCGTGCACAGCCCGGCACACTCGGAGCCCACCACCCCAAGCCCACGTACCTGCCCTCGGATGTCGATGTCCGCGTACTTCTGGAGCAGCGCGCGGACGATTTCCACGTGGCCGCCTCTGACAGCGCCAATCAGCACGGTGTCCCCACTCTGCAGAGACAAGGCCACCAGGGGAATGAGGCGGCAGACACACACGCTCTGAAGTTAGGTCAGCGCGCACAATACAGACGCTTTTCCTAAAAGTTCCGCGGCCCAGAGGCCTCTCTCTGAAGGAGCATGTGGAGGAACTAACAGTCACACCCAAGAGGCCACACCCGAGAGCGAGGCTGAGCAGGAAGAGCCGGGGAAGGGGTGAGCTGGGAAGCCGCCTCCCTCAGGGCACGGAGCCGGCGGCACCTACCCTGTCGGGGATGTTCACGTAGGTGCCGGCGTCCAGCAGGTCCTGCACGATGTCCGTGTGGCCCTCCTTGGACGCGATCATCAGCGCCGTGTTCCCGTCCTTGTCGGTCAGGTTCACATTTGGGTTCCTCTTCAGGATCTCCTTTACCGACTGTGTGTAGCCCCCTTTCACAGCCACGATAAGCGCCGTCATGGAATTCTAAGCAGAAACCAGCCAAAACCGAGAAATGAGTCCCTTCTAGAAAATGCGATTCATGCCACAGTAACACAACCGATGTGTTCAAGAAGGTGGCCTTACCAGCTACTTCTGACACTAAAGCGTCACCGTAAATCACCAACACCCCCCAAGTGCCAGGTGCCTGCTTTCTACTTTTGAAAATGCATTCGCCCCCTGAGTTCCCAGGATCCCGGGAGTCGGTGCTTTCGGTGCTGAGCCGACTGGGCTGGTCCACAATAAACAAACCTCTCCCACGGGCACTGAAGACAGGACCCAAAACGAAACCCACTCTAAACCAAATCAGCCAAAGTAAGGCCTTTCGGACTTCAAACCAAGAACTGTTTGTAACAAAACCTACGGGGAAAACTGAAAACAAGGACTTAACAACTACAGAGGATTTCATTGAAAGTACAGTCTTCTTTTTCACAGGGATCTAGAACCCATTTTCAAAGACCTTATTTTAGAGGTCCTTCCAAAAACTGCACATCTAGTTTGTAGCAAGGGATCACCCGGCACAAATTTTACGGGCATCAGCAATAGCTCCTTAAGAGCAAACCTCACATACCATCCGTGACGTAACACACGCGCCAGCGTAACAGAAAGAAGGCCCGCTTAGCTCTCTAAGTGTCATTTGAGGACTGCAGGCAGCTTCTGCCGGCGCTAAGGGGGAAATACTCCCTGAAAACGGCAAGCGCGCGTCAGCAGCGGCGAGAACAGGGAAGGTACGCACAGCGCCTTCTTGGTCCACGTCGGCTCCCATGGCCAGGAGGTGCTTCACACAGTCCAGGTGACCCTTGCGCGCGGCCCAGACCAAAGGGGTGGTTCCGTACTGTGGGAGCAGCAGACACGACACTTGTCACTGATGTGTGACGTGTGCACGAGGAGCGCGCTCCCCCGCAGCGTGGGTAAGCGTCAGACTTGGAGTACTCTTCGATTACTGCGTTCACCATCATAATTTTAATTGTAGCTAAAATCACCCCCCCCTTTTATTTATCCAGGTCAGGTGATTAGCCGCTGCATGAAGTATCTTTTAACCAACTTTATCTTTTATAATCAGTGACTGAATTTCCCATCATCAAGTCGTACACTCTGATTTCCCACAAGCCTCCACTGCTTCCATATCGTGTGAAGCACAATTTAAAGTGCAACCGTGTGCCTACAGGTGAAAACCGTAACAAGCAAGTGCCAGGCACGGTTCTCCCAGCCTCACGTGGAAGCCCGTGGGCTCCGGTCACGCAAGCAAGTGCAAGTGGCAATATCGCATTTCCCAGATAAGCAAATGAGGCCGAGATGCAGTGATGGGCCCCAAGTCACAAAGCTATTCATTAGGTGGAGTGAGACCCTGAACCCACAGCCTGGCTCAGTCCGGCTCTCACCCACACCCCCAATCAGCTCTGCCCCGGAAGGTAAGCTACAGCCTCAGAGCGGTACTCAGGCCCTCTGGCTGGAATACGATGCAAAAGGCATCAGACACAATGTGCAGGGACCAGCCACGCTCTGCCTTGGGGCGCGCGGTGGCCAGAGCCAGGGCCGCCACATGGACCTTCAGCTCGGGGAGCCCGCAGGCCGCATGAGCCTCTGAGGACTGCGTCCCCGGGTGCTGTGCTGTGGAAATGCCCATCATCCTGCACAGCCCCACAGCCGCCGTCAGTGCCCCACGGCTACCGAGCGCCTGAGCTGGGCAAGTGTGACTATTTCGTTTGATCTTAGTTTAGTTGATTTCAGTCTAGGCAGCTATGTGGCCGGTGGCCACTGAGCGGGCGGCACCACTCTTGGGCACATCGGACACCCCGGGAACCACAGCTACAAACTGCAGCCCGGCTCCCCTGGGGGCAGGCCTCGGAGGGCAGCCCAGGCGCCAGGGCCGCGGTGGGGGGAGCCTGCAGAGGGAGGGCCGTGGCCCAGGCCGCCCGGGGGAGCAGCCTTAGGGACGGAAGGAGGAATACTGGAGGAACTTCCCCAGTTCACTCTCCCATCTCTCTTCGCCCAGAATCACATCTGCCTAGCTCCTCCTTGGTGGATAACGTTTGTTTCTGGCTAAGATGCCTTCCTAAGTTTACAAATGAAAAGTCTTCGACATCTGCAGAGATGCTGTAACTGAACGCTGCTCGGAGCACTGCTCTTCTCCCGAGCGGCCTACACCAGACCCCCCTCCCGCCCCCCACATCAGCACGCTCCTCACCTACGCTGCAGGGAACCCTCTCGTTGCGGAGGGCTCCCGACATGTGGCCGACGTCCCTGCAGCGGCTACTTGGACCGCCTCAGTAAGTCTCTCCCCTTTTCCTCAAAGCCGGGCCCCTCCCCCAGTACCGAACCGCTTTGCAGGTACCGTGGACCCTATTTCCCGTGTTTCATCTAGAAATGTACTCAGTGATCTCCTTCCACGTCCGAGCAGCTTCGTGAGACGGTGTGACAAGTTGTGACTTACACACACTGAGTGACACCACGTGGGCGGAGCCCGAGGAGCCGCTGACCCACCTTGTCGGAGCAGTTGACCTTCGCGCCGTTCTGCAGTAGCAGCTGCACTATGTCTGCGTGGCCTCTGCCCGCTGCCCAGATGATGGGGTAGACACTGTACTGCTGGCAGACAGGCGGGCGGGCAGGTGGTAGACAGAAAGGCGGGGGGGAGGCAGGGAGAGAGGGAAAGAAAAACCTTTAGGCAGATATCACAGCATACATTGGCTAAGAAAAGTAAATAATAAAGGGATAATAGGACGTGATATTTTTAAAATCAAGTTACAGACCATTCTCCACTTTAAAAACACACAGCACTCTAACCTAACTGGCAGCTGAGACACACTCCACCTTAAATAAATACACACCCTGAGCGCATCTATTCTTACGGTTTCCGCACATTTAAGGGATTATCGGGCCAACAGGCAAGACTGGCACCAGGCACGTGAAGCTTTTCTTACATAACCCTCCACTGACTTGGATAAAAGTTCTCTGTTTCAGCTTTACTGAGGTACAGGGACAAAACTGTGAGAGCGTTAAGTGCGCATTGTGTGATATGCCACCAATAAAACAGTTTCTTAACCTGCAATCTGAGATCAAGTCGCACACAAAGTAGAAACGAATATAGCGCCATCTGTGAGACACACAAAAAGTCTCTTTTCTTTAAAAAAAATTAGGTGGAGATACAGGCCCACAGCACACAGGCGAGAGGACGCGAGGATTTCGGGACTCCCTCCCACATCAGATGGCCGTAGCGAACATGGAAGCTCTCGATCGTGATACGCACGGAGACACAGCTGAGCTTGAGAAAGGAAGTCTCGTGTGCCCGGGCCCCTCTCCGTGCTTATCGCTAAGCAGGCCGGGGTCACTTCTGTCGCTCTGAAGCCTGCCGTGCACTCAGCTGCCGTCTCCCTCCGGCACTCGCCACCGCCCTGCACGTGGGCTGTGTCATGCTCACCAGACCAGTGACGCTGGGGTTGGCTCCATGCGAAAGCAGCAGCTCGACCACTTCGGTCCGGCCTTTGTAACATGCCCACATCAGAGCTGTCCACCCTCCCTAAAAAGAGGGGGCGGGGACAAAATTCTGGGTGGTCTCCAAGCACAACAAGGCCAGTAATCACCGAGCTGGAACTCGGCCACGTCTGTCGCACCTACCCCGGTGCTTCCGCTGTAAAATGCCTGCCCACCATTGCTTTAACACCAGGCCCCGCTTTGATTTAAATGTCACCCTATGCAGGACTGAGATAAACACTTCATCTTGAGAAAACTAAGTCCAAATCTGCAAAGTGGAAAGACTGGAACCAACCGCCTTCAGCAAGAGCTGTGGTTGGGCAGCCACCGAAGGTCCTCTCTCTCACGAAAGGACCCTCACTGGACTTCCCGACCCCATACGCGGGAGGATCCCACCCGCAGGCAACTGCTCTCCTTACGCAAGTCCCAGGACCACGCCTTCCCTCGCAGCTCAGCCGCCACTGCCACCCACCCAGGCCCTCCCAGACCAAGGGAGACACAGTCCTGGCTCCCCGACTTGAGGTGTTCTACACCAAGGCCCTTACATGTTGAAAGGCGGTGTGATCACTGCTTGGGGGAATGACAGTGTGGAGAGCCTAAAGGGCTTAGGAAGTCATCCGTTACCGGTCTTCCTGAGCTCTGCACGTTCATGGTGCGCCCTACACTTCCTGACTCCCTTGCAGACACGGGTTCAAAACTCAGCCTGACTGCCTCACCGCCGAGGCCCGGGGCGCGCCCTCAGGCTCATTCCCGAGCCACGTGCGCCGAGAACAGAAACCCTCGCCCACAGGATGGCTCCCAGAACAAGGGGCAGCACAGCAGGGAGGGCGAGATGGTGGGATGCTGCAGGTCCTTAAAAGCTCAGACCATCGGCACCGAAGCATCGTCGGCAAAGTAACAGGCTTCCTACGTCAGGGCAGATCAGCTCCCTTCTCCCCTCCCCTGTTAGAGTGAACTTCCCAAAACACAGAAAATTTGCACAATAAGCCAAAGATGATCCCTTTCTTAACCTTTATGCTTTAAGCAGATGCCAAGATCAAATAAGAGCTAAGATCATTAAGAATCACCTCTTGTTAAGCTTGTAATGTATAGATGGCATGTCTGAACACAATCACACTTTAAAAATAAGTTTATAAATGTTATTCTGAAAATTGACTAAGCAACTGAAAGTATTTTTCAAACTGTACTACGTCCCTCTTAAAATTCCTCTTAAAGGAAAAATTCTCTCGTAAGTTCTGAGACACTGCCATACTAGACGGGAATGAGTATTCTAGCAGTGTTTCAGAAGTTTAAGTTCTGCAACACGGACGTACTAGACAGAATGAGTATTCTAGCAGTGTTTCAGAAGTTTAAGTTCTGCAACACGGACGTACTAGACAGAATGAGTATTCTAGCAGTGTTTCAGAAGTTTAAGTTCTGCAACACGGACGTACTAGACAGAATGAGTATTCTAGCAGTGTTTCAGAAGTTTAAGTTCTGCAACACGGACGTACTAGACAGAATGAGTATTCTAGCAGTGTTTCAGAAGTTTAAGTTCTGCAACACGGACGTACTAGACAGAATGAGTATTCTAGCAGTGTTTCAGGAGTTTAAGTTCTGCAACACGGACGTACTAGACAGAGTATTCTAGCAGTGTTTCAGAAGTTTAAGTTCTGAAACACGGACGTACTAGACAGAATGAGTATTTTAGCAGTGTTTCAGAAGTTTAAGTTCTGAAACACGGACGTAGTTTAAACTCTAAAGCAAACTGGGGATGGTGACTGAGGGTACGCTAGGAGCGGCAGGCATTGCACCGCTGGGTTTGAAGCATTCTGAGGGCCGCTCCAATGACACCCTCCAAACACGGTTGTGCCGCCTCGCCCACACTCCCCACAGGCCTGTCGCTGAACACCGCGCCCGGCGGATGGCGACGGGGGGGTGGGGGGGGCGCCCCTACCATGTCGCGGTGCTCCAGGTTCGCCCCGTGCTTGAGCAGCTCTCCCACGACGTGCAGGTGCCCCTCCTTGGAGGCCGATATGAGCGCTGTCCAGTTGTCCTTGAACACAAGACACACACTTGCCATTTCAAAACCAAAAATAATGTTCAAAACGAGGAAAAAGACGCTTGAAGAGCTGTGAATGTGCATAGCAAAGGCTCGTGCCAGGATGCCCTTTGCCACTCGACTCTACCGTAGCCCTGACGCGCCAGCGGGGGCCGTGTCTGTCTGCCTGTATCACCGCAATGTGCAGCCACAGCTGCTTGGTCAGCCTTTTCGCCAGACTTCTAACCACACCCGGCTCTCTCAAAGGAGAGGAGGTGACGAGCAAAACCTCAGCTAGTCCTGTGGCTGCCAACCACCGCGCTAGACGGAATTGAAGACCCTAGAGAGACTGAAGGACACACGCTCAGGCGGGCAAACTAAAGCGATCCCACGATGAGTTCAGAAACGAGGCGATAAGGAAATCACTATTCTCCTGTGTTGTTTAAGTAAAGGCTACAAGTACCCTATCCTAACTTTTATTCATGAGTGTAATTTAATTTAGACGACCATTCAATAAAAATCATCAACTGAAAATAATCAATTAAAAAAACACACAGATGTAACCCTAGCGGGTTTGGCTCAGCGGTTAGAGCATCAGCCTGCGAACTGAAGGGTCCTGGGTTCGATTCGGGTCAAGGGCACATGTCCAGGTTGTAGACTCCATCCCCAGGGTGGGGCGTGCAGGAGGCAGCCGACCGATGATTCTCTCTCATCATTGATGTTTCTCTCTCTCTCTCCCTCTCCCTTCCTCTCTGAAATCAATAGAAATATAAAATAAAATAAGATAAACACCTAAAAAATAATTCCTGGGAACAGCAAGAGAAATGAGGGCCTCTTGGAACAGCGACCCCCCAGAAGTGGGGTCAGAAGGCGCTGCATCTCCTGGCTGGCATCACGCAATGCCGTTTATAACAACAGCTAGCGTCAGGGGGAGGCAGTGATAATATGACTCAGACACGGGTACTGTCTAGGCAGGCATTTGACTTCATGTGTGTGCTCCCTGTTCACGGTGCCACTGCATAGAACAACATGAAGAACTGAGAACTTGCATTCAAAGGAAAAAGTTCTCTCCCTTTTTAAAACACTAACTTGGCACTTAGGCGAAGTTGGTGTGTAGCTGGTCGTGTAATTGGTCACCTATTAGTTTTGAATCATTTCGTCCCACAAGCAGCCAAGTTAAGGAAAGGAAGAGAAGCCAACGCGTGTCGTTCGTAGGTACCAGGTCTTCCAGGTTGCAGTTCGCTCCGTTCCTCATCAGCTCCTTCACGATCTCCAGGTTGCCCTGCTCGGCAGCGATCATCAGCGGGGTCTGGCCGCACTGGGGACAGAAAGGACACGGGCCGGGTCGAGGCGCCGCGCTGGGACAGAAAGGACACGGGCCGGGTCGAGGCGCCGCGCTGGGACAGGAAGGACACGGGCCGGGTCGAGGCGCCGCGCTGGGACAGGAAGGACACGGGCCGGGTCGAGGCGCCGCGCTGGGACAGAAAGGACACGGGCTGGGTCGAGGCGCCGCGCTGGGACAGAAAGGACACGGGCCGGGTCGAGGCGCCGCGCTGGGACAGGAAGGACACGGGCCGGGTCGAGGCGCCGCGCTGGGACAGGAAGGACACGGGCCGGGTCGAGGCGCCGCGCTGGGACAGGAAGGACACGGGCCGGGTCGAGGCGCCGCGCTTGACCGAGATGCCGTGAGCGCCACGCCCCCCTTTTCACAGCGAGACGGCCAGCACTGTGAACAGGGTTTCTTTAATTCAGAAACACCTTTGAAGTCTTAAGTTTCCGATTTACTAATAACGTAAAAGTCAGAGAGAGAACTTTTTTTTTACCACGGCACGACTAACCTGTTACCATTCCTGCAATTTCATTCAGAATCTGTAAATATGACTAGTACCAGCCTCTGAAAGTAACTGCCACAATGTAACAAAACCTTAGGCCGTCATGGCAACCGAACTCTAACAACACGGTTACGTTATGATACACACGTGGTGCTAACGACACATGTCCCATGTACTGTCAGGACTAAAGGGAACTTCTCATGATCCTATCCACTGGCAAAAAAAAAAAAAAATTATGCTACATGGAAAATACAGTTTTAAGAAACAAAATTATTTTTATTATGTTTTATAAAACAAGTACACACTTTGCCATTAAAAGTTCATTCAAAAAGTCTATTTGCCCATAAGGTGTTGCCGCTGTCCATGATGAGGTAAGATGAACATTTTACTTACATTCCCAGTCTATTGTTGACTAGAAATATCTACTATAAATTAATGAAATGGCAAACGTATACTTCCCTGTCTTATTAAACAGTACACACGACTATTTAACTCTCTCTTAAAGACTCAGGGTCTTTAAAATCCCAAGGCGTATGGCACGGACAACGCAGAAAGGTAATTGGGGCTCCATTAAAGAAAATATTTCAAAGAGTCCTAATTCTTTTTGCTAATCTATTTATAGAAGGTCTCTGAAACGTCCTAGAAGCACTTTAGATTTCAGTAATCAAACTTCCTGAATATTGATTATCCCATCTGCAAAAAAGACCATCATAACTCTAAATTCAATACATAATAATTCATGTACGTTCAAATGCACTCCAAACACATGGGATTGGAAGTACGTTAACTCCCAGAATGGTCAGTATTTTAAGTCAGTGTCACCGAGGGAGGAACCGCGTCCTTCTTACTGACTCGCCCTGAGCCGGCACACTGCCCGCCCAGGGACACCCCGCGCCCGCGTGAGGAGGGGGAGCGGCCACCGGTCTCACCTCGTTTCTCTCGTCCACGTCTTTGCACTTCTCCAGCAGAGCTTTCAGGGCAGGGATGTTCTCCTCCTCCACATACGTGATCACGCTCTGTGATATCAGGACCGACATGTTTGCAGGAGGCTGCGGTTATCTTTATCCCGGCACCTGCCGAAAGCAGACGGACGGAATACCCAGAATTTGTGGTTAGAAAAACAACGCCCCTTCGCTTGTGCAGATCACCTCCACTGGCAGGACTGCCGGCCCAGTGCCCAGCTCAGCTGGCGAAACGCCCGCTCCTGGCTTTCCAAGGCGCACACGCCCCTCAATCTAACTCACCCCAACTCCCAACTCCAGACCCACCCCCATCTTCCCAGGGAAGGAAGTGCTCCCTGGCTCCCCTGCCATCTTCCTGCTCAGTCACGGCAGCTCCAGCTCCTTCTTCTAAGGCCAACGCCTCCCTAGGTCTTGCCTCAGCCTCTCCACTCCGCAGTCGCTCTCCGAGCAAACCCTCCGGTCCTGCCGGGCACACGGATTCCAGACCTGATGGCTCCTCGCCACCCATCACAACGCCTGGTCCCAGCGGCCATGGCCTGCGCCCACACCCCCCTGCCCTCCCCACTTCCGCTTCGCCTTGCCACTGCCTACCTCCACAAGGACCCAGGGCTCTGAGTAGCCACGGCTGCGCCAGAAGCACCTGCAGACCTTGTAAAGCAGCGGCCCGGCCGGCGCCCAGAGACGGGCATAGGTCTGGGCGAGGCCCTGGGTCTGTAGCCAGCTCTGTAGCCAGCTCCTGCCATGCTGCGGCGGAGCCGAGCCGCTGCTGAAGGACCACGTGGAGCAGCACGGAGCCAGACGACACCCCTCCTTGCCCCCCGCCCTCCAGCGGCCCCTCCAAGCAATAGGGTGGACTTGCACGTTCACTTTGGCCCAAGCGGCCTGGAGTTCCACTTCTAACCTCATCTCCTCCACCCCCTCGCCCATTCCACCACGTGAGCGGACAGCGCTGCGCCCCTCGGGGCCTCTGCACTGACCAGGCTCACACGGCCGCCCCCCCAGCCTTCAGTCCCCTCACCAGGCCCGGCTGGCCATGTCCCGTAACATAGTAACCCCTCACCCTTACTGCACAGCGGTCCTGGCCCCCCACCCCGCCCGACTCTACTTCCCCGTGGCACTTACCACCCTCACAAATACAACCGGTGTGCAGTTACTGTCCATCTACCACAACTAGAATGTAAGTTCCAAAGTGTAGGAACTCAACTGGACATTCAAGTGCAAATAAACAAACAAACCTCAACTCGTTCAGACCTTACACCAAATGCACACACTACCGCAAAGTGGACCTAAATGTCATACCAAAGCACACAACTTCCAGAAGAAAACAGGTTATTTTGGATTAAGCAAAGATGTTTTTCGATACAACACTAAAAGCATGGTGTTATTTTTTAAGAAAACTGAGAAATCAGAGCCCACCAAAATGAAAACGTTTGCTCTGCTGAGAATGAAACTGTTTGGGACTGGTGACAACTGTCCACTCCGGACAGTGTGTCTGCGCCCGGCTCCCAGCCCGGCCTGCACTGTGCTGTATTTACAGCTTTTTCCTCGAGGTTCCCAGGCTCACAGGCGGGCAGGAATCACGGCCACAGGACAGACTGCATACCCAGAGCCTCCCTCACGCACACCTGAGTTAGAGGCCGGGACTTAGAACTTAGAAGCTGAAGAAGAGATTCTGGAAGCTGAGTTGACCCTGCAATGCGCTGAGACACTGGGGGGCCTTGGGAGGGGTGAATGTGGTGTGAGTGTGGACGGAAGCCTATCTTCGGGGCCAGCAGACAGGAACTACTGCACTGCATGATTCCATTATAGGACATTCTAGAAAGGGAACACGAGCCAGACAAAACCGGATCAGGAGTTGTCGGCTTAAAGTGGGGGAGGCGATGACCACAATGGGGTCCACGAGAATCTGGGGAGCAGACTGTCTTATACCCTCACTGTGGTGGTGATCACACAATTACATGGCTTTGCCAAAACTCAAAGCTTAACGCTAAAAGATGAGTTCTAGGCTATGTGAATTATACCTGGATGATACCCTACTTTTAAATAAACATCAAAAAGATTATATTATTTGATCCAGTAACTTTACTCTAAGAACCAATTCTAGAAACACAAGAAACATGGAGAAAGATGTTAAATACAACACAATTTTAGTCATGAGTACAAAAAAGCTTAGAGATGGGGATTCCATAAATTATGACACATCCACACAGTGGGAAAATACAGTCATCAAAATGGTTCCCAAGTATGTCCTGACAGAAAAATGCCTGTGATATATTAACTGGGAGAAAAATTAACTAAGAAAACTATCTATACAGCATCTCAACTATATAAATTTACATTTTTAAAAATTACATTTTTAAATACAGAAATGACATCAATGTAATTTTTATTTTCTTTAGAACCTTTAATCCCTAATCTTCCAGACTGTGGCACCTTTATAATTGGAAACCAGTAAGAGATTTTGTTAACAGTCATCACCAACATCCCACACCTTCATTTATTCCCGCTTCTTACAGGATCAAGTCTAACGCCTCAGTCAGGCATCCAGGGTCTGGCTCTACCTACCTCTCCCTTTTACCAGTCCTGCCCGCCCACCCGCCCCCCACCCCCTCAGCCCGCCATGCTGACGCTCCAGGCAGCCCCTCCGCCCGGCCGCTCCCCTCCTCTGCCCTGGCCGGGTTCACTCCCCTCACCCTGATCACCACGCTCACACCCACTCCACGCAGCACCTCCTCTCTCCAAGGGCCTAGCAGTTGCCATTTCTGTCCCATTTGCCTCCTATGTCCGCCATCAGCCAACCAAACCTCAGTGCCTCAGTGCCGGGTCTTCCATCCACACTCAATTAAGACTCCTGACCGTGCAGACGCAAACTTCAACTAGCTTAAGCAAAACAAAACCGGCAGGACACTGGCTTACTTCCCATAACCACGCTGTGGGAAAGGCGGGTGCCATTGGACCACAAATGCCAGAAGAATTCTCATTCTCCACCGGCTTAACCTACTTCCATGACAGACCAACGTCTACACAAATAGGAGTATGGCTGCCAACAGCTACCCAGCCCCGAGTCAATCGGTTTCTAAAACCAGAGAAAGTGTGGGTTTGTTCCCAACTCCAAACGTCCCAGAAAAGGGCTCTGGCTACTCAGATGGGGTCAGGTGCCAGCCCGCAACCAATCTACCACGGTCACAGTCACGGTCACAGCCACAGTCACAGTCACGGCCACAGTCACAGTCACGGTCACAGCCACAGTCACGGTCATGGTCACAGCCACAGTCATGGTCACAGACACAGTCACGGTCACAGCCACAGCCACAGCCACAGTCACGGTCACAGCCACAGTCACAGTCATGGTCACAGACACAGTCACGGTCACGGTCACAGCCACAGTCACAGTCATGGTCACAGTCACAGTCACAGCCACAGCCACAGCCACGGCCATGGTCACAGTCACGGTCACAGCCACAGTCACGGTCACAGTCACAGCCACAGTCACGGTCATGGTCACAGCCACAGCCACAGTCATGGTCACAGACACAATCACGGTCACAGCCATGGTCACAGCCACAGCCATGGCCACGGCCACAGCCACAGCCATGGCCACGGTCACAGTCACAGTCACGGTCACAGCCACAGCCATGGCCACGGTCACAGTCACAGTCACGGTCACAGCCATGGCCATGGCCACAGCCACAGTCATGGTCACAGCCACAGGCTGGGAAGGCATCTCAGGTCACACGGTGTGGGCACTGCTTCCAGCAAAGAGGCGACTTGTGGTCGAGGCACCTGTCCTGCAACATCTGTCACCTGGGTCAGCATGACAGTCTCCCCACCGCGCCCCCTCCCTCCTGTCCTTCCCTCCAACCCAGCGGCCACACTGAAGCCAGAGGAACTGAAAACCCTTCCGTTAGCCCCGTTACTCCTGCCGGGAGACAGAAGATGATGGTGTGTCGCTCACAAGTTACTCAGGACCCGAAACCGGAAAGCCTCTCCAGGCCGCTGTGAAGGTGCGACGCCATGATTCCTAGGGAAGGCCTCGCTCCGCGCTGAGCAGTGAGGGCTCCTGAACTCGGGTCGTGATGGTGGTGGGAGGGCACGCAGCTCCTTCACAATCTGGCCATCTCCCCTCCCTCCACCTCAGCTCTCCCTCCCGACCCCCTTCTCTCCCCTCCACCCAAACCTGCCTCCCCGCTCCCAGCCACACATCAGCTCCAGCCACCCCGATTCCCCGCGCTCTGCGGGCCCGCAGCCCGCACTTCCCTCCGTCCAGGCCTCTGCTTACTGCCCCGCCTCCTCGAAAGCCCACCTCCAATGCAGGCCTGGACAGCAGCCCCCCTGCCCCAGGCCGCTCCACCCCACCTTCTCCGGGAGCCTGCAGGGCCCCGCTCACTACCCCACCTTCTCCGGGAGCCGGCAGGGCCCCGCTCACTCTGCACTCCGCAGGGACGCCTCCTCCGCGCCGCTGGGCACACCTAAGCTCACACCACACCGACCCTCCATCCTCCTCACCCACGTCCACCTCTCCCCTCAACGACAGCTTCCCCCAGTAGGAGCCGCCTGACCCCTGGCACGATGCCTACCAACGGGCTGAGGACGAGAAAAGCGGGCCCAAGACCGCCGGCCTGCGGACGGAAGGGTCCCGGGTTCGATTCCGGTCAAGGGGATGGACCTGGGTGGCGGGCACATCCCCAGTGGGGGGCGTGCAGGAGGCAGCTGATCGATGTTTCTCTCTCATGGATGTTTCTAGCTCTCTCTCCCTATCCCTTCCTCTCTGTGAAAAAAATCAATAAAATATATTTTAGAAAAAGAAAGAAAGGAAGAAAAGCAGGCCCAACGGTGAGGACGGGCCTGCCCTGCGGGAACCTGCCCCCCAGAACACTAGCATCAGAGAGGTCGCTCTGCCCACCAGGCCGGGACAAAAGCCACTTGGAAACCACGTCTGAACAGACAGAAGCCGGGGCGCGGGCCGGCCTTCGCGCCACTGTTCTCTCTCCCAAAGGCCTTCCTCTGGGCAGCACAGAGCACAGGCCCCGCCCCCGCCGCCCGGGCCTCACTCTGACTTCGGCACTCATGTTTTGTCACCTGGGGCGAGATTCTGGGCCCCGTGTCCAGGGATCACCATCTTGAAGCAACGCGCGGTTACGCGCAGTTCCATGATGAAAGGGGATAGAAACGGTGCCTAACACATGCGCAACCGGGGCCCCCATCAGCTGCTGCCCGTCACTCCAGAACCCCCACCCTCTCGCCCTCTCCCCGGATTATTCTGTCACAGGGCCTCCTCCCAAGGCCCTTTCCATTCCCTTCCCAGCACTTCCCGAACCTTGTCATCTGCATGCTACCTGCTGCCCGATGGTCTCTCCCACCAGGACGTACGTTTGGTAAGAGAAGGGACTCCCGTCTTCTGTTTTAGCCCAAACGCCCAGTGCGATGCCCGGGTCCGGCGCAGGTAACGCCAGGGAACAAAGAACGCACCTGGCTGCAGCGCTGCTCAGCCCCGGATCGGCCCCGGGCGCCCGGCGGCGCTTTAGAAACAGATCCAGGCGTCCGACCCCCAACCTGGAGGTGGGAGCACGGACAAAGGGACCCGGACGCGCCGGGGCCCGAGGGGCGAGGCCTGGGCCACACCCGGCGGCCGGCGGCGCGGGGATCGCAGGGCCCGGCCGGGCAGCAGCCGGGAGCCAGCGCCCCTGGCGGCCGCAGGGAGGGCTGCAGGGCGCCCGGGAGGCTCGGCGGCGGTTCGGCGTGCCGGGGTGACAGCGGCCGCCGGCAGGAACACAGACCTCGTCCCTCGAAATAAGCGGCGCCCGCGTCGGAATCGACGGCCCGGAGGCGCTTGCAGGCGGCTCCTCGCAGCCTGGCCCGGCTCCCCTCCAGCCTCTTCTCCCCCGCCCCCAGCCCCACCCCTCCGCCCTGCACCCACCCCGGCGTCCCCGCTCCAGCCACACGAATCTGGAGGCGCGCGCAGAGGCCCCGCTCCGCACGCGGAAAGTCACCGGCTCCCCCCGCCCCGCCCCGCCCCGTCCCGAGGCGCCCGTCGGCCCGGAGAGACGTGCCTGAGACCGCGAGTCCCAGACCTGCCTGCGCTGCAGCCGCGCGTTCTCGCGGGCCCCGACCCTGGGCTCCCGGCCGCGCCCTCCCGCCCGCACCCCCGAGGCCGCCCGCCCGCCTCACTGACCGTCTCGCCGCCCGGCCGAACAGCTCCGGGGGAAGGCAGCCCTGCCGCGGCGCGGTTAGCAGACGGGAGACGGAGAGAGTCACAGCGCGGCGCCCTCCACACGCCCGGCGGCCATTTTGCTCTGTCTCCACGAACTGACAGGTCACGTGGCCGCGGGAGGGCGGGGCTGCGGGTGGCCACGCCCCCGGGGCGGGCCGAGTCCGAGGTCGAGGAGGAGGCAGGTGCGTGCGCCTGAGCCAGTTGCTGGGCCTGGGCGTGTCCTGGCCCCGCCGCCCTGGCACCCTGCCTCTAGCCTCGGAAGAGCTGTGTTTTGACAATATTCTCTCCACTGTCAATGCCCTTCTTCTTGCTATGGTTAATTTGCTATTTTTAAAAGTATTTTTAATTGATTTCAGAGAGGAACATCAGCGATGAGAGAGGCCCCGCCCTGGGGAGTCCAACAAGGACCTCCTGGTTCATAGGTCGGCACTCAACCACTGAGCCACCCTGGCCGGGCGCAGTGGTGAACTTGGAACTCAGCATCACACTCAAAGCTTATGCAGAGCTCCAACCCGCAAAGGTAACTTCGCACAATACTGCACAGGAAGGCCAGCTCCAACCCCCTCCTCGGAATCCAGGAGCGAGGTCTCTGCCTTCCCCGAACGCAGGTGGGAGCCCCACTCCTGGTCCTGAGAGCCCACCGGCTCCCCCTCTCCCTCACTCCCCGCTCCGCAGCTCCCCAGGTCTGGCTCCCACCCCATCTCTGCAGAGGGCGCCTGTGACTTGCCCCATCTGCAGGGCTGTGCTCCTCTCCATTCTTTTCCCGAGTGCTGTTCCCTCACCTGGCACACCTGCCAGTCAATGATTCTCTCTCATCATTGATGTTTCTCTCGCTCCCCCTCTCCCTTCCTCCCCGAAATCAATAAAAATGTGTATTTTTTAAAGGTTACGTTTAGTAAGTTGTATCTGTTTCGATAATAAGGAGTTCCTAACTCATGCCAAATGCTGTCTATTCCTTCCATACTTTGGGACGCTAAGGCTCCTCTCTTGCAATGACGTAAATGCTTTCTCCTGGGTTCTGTCTCAGTTAGTCTCCCTCCGCCTGCGTTGGGCTGTCTGTGGTTTGTGCAGCTCCCCTAAGTTTTCCTGGCGAACGCGTCCTAAGGGTGTCTCACTTCCGCAGAATCACCCATGTCACCTCGCGAGTGTGGCTCTTCTGCTCGCCGCGTGGTGGTGTGTAGACGGAAAGCTATGAGTTACCCTCCCAGTCCTCGCCACGCTACCATCAAGAAGGCCATTGTAATCACCCACTCACCTCTTCCAACAGCACCAGCACGGGGTCGGGGGGGAGGGGGCGGCGCGGGGGGGGAGGGGGTGGTGATGTCAGCAGTCCAGTCTTTTTATATGGGTTCCCTTTCATTGCCGGTACATTTCCCGTAGAAACCTTAAGATGATTTGAACACTATTTTGCTTTAAAAATGTTTTTCCTCTGGTTATAAAAGGCAAACGTGTTCATTATAAAGTACACACGTAAAGTACCTGGGAAATTCAGAAATGTCTGAAGAAGAGATCTCTCTCTCAATCTCACCCCTCAGCGTCCCCTGACTTCTGCAACAGAGACTTGAAACGAAACCTGTATTAACCAGCCTGGCCGGTGGGGCCCAGGCATTGAGCATGGGCCTGTGAACCAGGAAGTCGTGGTTCGATTCCTCGTCAGGGCACGTCCCAGGGTGTGGGCTCGACCCCTGGTGCAGGGTGTACAGCCAGGAGGTCCGTGATTCTCTCTCGTCACTGATGTCTCTCTCTCTCTCCCCCCTCCCCTCCTCTCTGAAATCAATAAAAATATATTTTAAAAGTTTTTATTAACCAAAGTCCTTATTGAAGGGGGGGGGGGGCGTCCAGGATGCTCCTGACACGTCCTTCCTTCGCTTTAGCTGATGATACTTGTCCCTGTCACTTCTCGCCATGCCTTCGCCAGTCTCGGCCCTGCCCCGTGCGATCGGCGTGTTCCTTCTACATAAGACACACGTGGAGGGACGGCTCCTTGTCCCGGGATGGCCGCGGAAGAAGAGGAGTCCGCGGCAGCACAGAGAGCAGACGGGAGGGGCTCCGGGGGACGACAACGTGAAACCCCGTGCTCGGTGGGGCCTGGGTGGAGAGAGAGAAGCAGAGAGGGCTGGGAGAGAGAGATACAGGGGCTGTCACATCGGTTTCCGTGCAGAGGACTTCAGGGGCTAGCTGGGCGCACGCTCAGCGGCAGTCACGCCAGGCCGCCAGGAGGGAGACGCCTTCGGTGGTGCCAAAGCGCAACGCCGCTCTGTACCCAGAAGGCGCGCACGCCGAGGCCCGGGGGGCCAGTCCCCCGGGAATCACATGTGGGAGCACAGGATCGCTGATGCAAAACCCCCTGGTTCTTCCTTCTGAGTCAGTGTCTCCCGAGCCGGTGACTCAGAAAGTCAGGTGCTGGTCACGGCGGCTTCCTGCCACGGGCTGGATCGTCCTCAGCCCGTGGTCTGCTTTGCGGTCACGCCTGGTGAACGTCAAGAACATTCTACCTCATTAGCTGTCGATGGCCTCCCGCGCCCCCGGAAGAAGATCACATTCGGGAAAACACCGGGCCCAGCAGGAAGGAAGAGGCGGGAGAGGACAGTTTGCCAGATGCCGAGGAACGACCCTCACCAGGAGAGTGGGCGGCCCAGCCAGAGGCTGCCCAGACCCAGGGAGGGACGCCCGGCAGCACAGGAGCCACCGACGGCCCTGCAGGAGGCTCCGCGGGGTCGGGGGTGGGCAAGGCAGCAGAGGGGCTGTGCTGGCTGCTTTTTCACAAGCGCCGCTGTCCATGCCGAGGGCGGGTCCTAGGTGGGCTTCTGTTACTTGTTAATCTTCATTTTTCGAATTGATTTCAGAAAGGGAGGGAGAGGGAGAGACAGAAACACCAATGAGGAGAGAGAATCATGGCTCGGCTGCCTCCTGCATGCCCCCTACTGGGGATGGAGCCCGCACCCTGGGCCTGTGCCCTGACAGGGAATTGAACCGTGACCTCCCAGTTCATAGGTCAATGCTCAACCACTGAGAAACACTGACCGGGCTCTTTATTTATTTATTTATTATTATTATTATTTTTTTTTTTGGATGGGAGAGTCTGGGCCCCAAGGCAATGTACATATAACACTCTTCTTGAGGCTAAGGACTTATGCATTAAAAAGTGTGCAGTGCCCTAACCGGTGTGGCTCAGTGGATGGAGTGTCGGCCTGCGGACTGAAGGGTCCCGGGTTCGATTCCGGTCAAGGGCATGTACCTTGGTTGCAGGCACATCCCCAGTAGGGGGCGTGCAGGAGGCAGCTGATCAATGTGTCTCTCTCCTCGATGTTTCTCACTCTCTCTCCCTCTCCCTTCCTCTCTGGAAAACATCAATAAGATATTTTTTAAAAGTGTGCAGTGACCAACAGGAAACCGACTTGCTGGGGAAGGGTGCCCTGGCCATGGGAGGGCCGTGGCACCGGGTGTCGGGCAGCGGGCTCCCCGGCGATGGCTTTAAACCGCCGGCACCTAAGCTCTGGTCTTGGGCCTCTTTAAGGCTGTCCTCAGGCTCACCCTGCAAGAGGGGATGGGGAACCAGCACCTGGCACCCCCCGCGCCCGGGCACAGTGGGACGGCGCTGCCCTTGCGCTGGCGAAGCTAACGGCTCCTGGGACGGGCCACAGCAGAAGGCTCAAACGCACAACAAAGCAAGACACAGCATCACAAAACAGAAAGGGTTTTGTGAGTGAAGAGAAATGCCGTGTTTCCAGGACATTAAACACCTGAGCTGCCCCCCGGCTCCAGGGACAAGACCGAGGCCACAGAGCCCCCCGTGCTGCAACCACCTCGAAAAGCACACGAAGTCACTTCCAGAGCCGCAGAGCCGCGTTCCAAAGAGCAAGAGCCACCGAAGGGAAAGCTTACCCCAAGCAGGTAAGCCTGACAGTCATGGCTTCCGGGCAGGGGCTGGCCTTGAGTGCAACGTTCTTTTTATGAAAGAAAAAGAAGGAAAAAAGGGGGCAAATTTGGCACCTGACAATGCAGAGCAAAGGCACCTTCGGTCTGGGCGGTGCGCATGAGTGTCTGTTACATGGCATTGCTCCGTACTAACAACATGCTGGGAACAGCTCAGCCTTATTTTTTAAAAATGGGCTAAACTCAGCCCGGCCGGCGTGCCTCAGGGGTTGAGCGTGGACTAAGGAACCGGGAGGTCACGGTTCGATTCCTGGTCGGGGCACAGGTCCCTGTTGCAGGCTCACTCCCCAGGAGGGGGCGTGCAGGAGGCAGGCAATCCATGATTCTCTCTCATCGTTGATGTCACTCTCTCTCTCTCTCTCTCTCTCCCTCTCCCTTTTTAAAAAATGGGCTAAACTAAATTTCTTCCTATTACTCCTTTTTCTGATTAGGGGAGACAGGTTGTTTTTAAACAGACGGGTGATGCATGGATCTAAGTTCGCACCGCCTGTTATTTTTGTTGTGTGCGGAGCGCGGTCACGTCCGTGGCATGCTTTCCTCTCCTCCTCTAATTAAGGCCCCTCGCGTGTCTTTCTCAGCCCACGCCCTTCCTCCCAGGCCCAAGCCAACTCCTGTGCGGAGCCCACGCCTTGCCCGGTCCCGGCCCCTGCTCCGCGCGGAGTCCCCGTGCCTGCTTCCCCGGCAGCGCCCACTGCCCGACCCGCACTCGCTCTTAAGAGCTGCTTGACGGCGGGGCGGAGACCGAGTCTTTCGGTCCCCAGCACGGGGCAGGCGCTCGCTAAGCCGCTGTGGAATGAGTAACGGAGAGAACCAGCACAAGGAAATACGTCACCATCTCACCCGCATCGAACGGGAGGCGGGCCACCGGGCAGAGTCAGCACTCGTGAGGGCGGCGCTGGCGCAGCTCTGGGCGCAGCAGCCGTGCTCCTCTGGGCCGCGGCCCCATCTTGGCACAGCCCTGGCTCTCCAAACGGGTCATTGAAATCTGCCTCCGTAGGCTAAGGCCTTCCAGAGAGAAGGCACCCAGACCGGACTTACCGTTTGCGTGACACCTGTCCCTGACCACACCCTCCTGGGCACGTTGGATACGTAGCATCCTCGTGCGACAGCAGCCTAAGCGCACAGCTGCTCCCGCCGGCGCCGAAGCTCACGCCGAAGCCCCCTCGGTTTGTTTGATGGCACAGAACTCCGGCGGGACGCCTGGCACTCCGTTCTCCAAGGCGAACCCCACACCGGTTGGCGCCGGGGGAGGGCCATCGGGACTGGACATCCCCCCCAGTTGTACAAGGGCGAATACGCGGTGCTATCGACGAGTTTAAGATGGTCCGCGTTGTCTTCCGAAGTGCTGGCGGAGTGGCGAGTGCGTTTAAACAGTTTGCAAGCAGTGCGAGGGTCAGGGCCTCCTTCGGATGCGATCCCCACGGTGAGGAGGCTGCCGCCCAAGGGCCCAGCCTCTCACGACGGGCCTGGCGTTCAGCTCTGCGCACGGAACTGAAAGCCCCTGAAACCCCACACACACGCACAGACATGTTTAAACTACAGTTTAATCCGTTTCAAAGACACACCCATTAAAAAAAGAACATTCACGTGTAAGTTACAAACATGGCTGAGACCCAGCAAGAAGCCCCCGGAGCGGCTCTGGAGACACAGACCCCAAAGGCGTGGTTACAGACTCCCCACGTGACCGGGGGACCCGACCCAGGGGCCGCCTCCCCTTCCCACCCGACGAGAGCTACGGACAGAGCTGTTGAAAAGGAACACTTCTTTAAGAAAATACTCTGGGATCGGAAAAACAAAACGCACAGAACACCACGCCCTAGTCTCACGCAGGGAAGGCACCGCAGTCCCGCCATGCCCGTGGAGCCGCCTGTCCAGGGAGTGAGGGTCAAGGTCAAGTGCTCCTGGCGAAGGTCAAGTCGGCTTGGGAAGGCAGGAAGGAAGTCACACATCTCACTCTGTTCCACCGGAACCGCGGTCACGCTCCTTCCCAGTGCTTGAGTCTGTCCCTCTGGCTCGGAGAGGCCGGCGCACACAGGGGGCAGGCGGAGAAGCCTCGTGCGGGTCACGTCCATCCGTGTCGGAGGCGGGATCCCTCGTCACCAAGTCAGGAGCGAATGCACGTCGCTGACAAGTCCGTATACACAGAACCAGAAACCCCGAGAATGGGGACAGAGGCGTATGGCAAAGATCTGCGGAACTCTGTACACGTGTGTGTCTCTTAACGGGAAGGGACAACAAGGACCATCCACACATCCGCTCCTCAAAGAAGCGAGCCCAGAATAGAGCCGGGCAGGACAGGTCCCGGGCCTCCGGGGAAGGCAGCCGTGGCTTTTTCCGTTCCCAGCACCTTCCCGGGGCGCCTGGGGGAGCTGTGAGTCACCCTGCTGCCGCCACTCTGTAGCGTTCGGTCTTTCATTACATTCCCACTTCTTCCCGCAGCGGCAGCAGCTGATCACACACATGGGGCGGGGGGCGGGGGGGGGGAGCGGGGGCCGCGCGTCACCCAGGGAGCTCCAGACGGTGCTGTGTCTGGGTCCTCTCACCGGTATTTATAGCACAGCTCGGCGCGTGTTGCTTTGCTCCTTTGCTTTATAAAAGGTGTCTGAAAAGGAGACCGTGCTAAAGTGAGCAGGACAGGCCGGTCAGCACGAGCATGCGCCTCCGGCTCCGTGTTAGGACGTCTGCCCGGTCTGCCCGATGCCTGGCCGCGCGCCCCCGCTCCTCACGGGGGGGGGGGGGGGGGCTGCAGAAGCCTCGCCCAGCGGCCCAGCCCTCCCCCTGGAACCAGGCATCCTCCTCCCAGAGCCTCGCCTCCTCGCCGATGGGAGGGGCGTTCCCACACACGCCACCAGGGTCCATGCACTTGACATCCCTTCCCTAACGGGAGCCGCTACAGGGAGATGGAGCGCCGGTGCCGCAGGCAAACACGGGGGGGGGGGGGGCGCCCCCTCCGCCCTCAAAGCCACCTCGGAGTGGGACTTCTTCTATTCCGTGCAAATCCTTCCCATCAGCCTCAGGACCCTGCGTGGACGCAACCCCTATTTCGAGGCGAGGCTGCAGAGCACGGACCCCCCCAGCACCTCGGCTCGGGGGGCCGCCGGCCAGCCGCGGGGTCCGGCGCGGTCGCATCGGGCACAGAGGGCGGGGAAGATCCCACTGCACGGTGACGCTGAAGTCCTCGCCTTCAGAGGGGCGGGCCGTGGCTGCTGAAACCCCGCAACACCCTGGCTCACACCCAGCGCTCTGGGCAAAGCCCTGGCTGACAGCCACAGCAGGCACCGTTCGGAGACCGGAATGCCCTCCAGTGACGGTTTTCTCTCGGTCAAAATGCGTAACTCTGCAAACCAATTAACGAACCATCTGTAATAACCATTGTGAACAGTTCGTAATAAAGAAACACACAGCCAAGCAGACATAGCCGGAGCTGTTCACGAATATTCAAACATTGAAATAGGAGGGATGTACGCCCCACGTACAAGCCAGCCCTCGAATCCAAAGTATGGATTCTGTCATTATTTTAATGGCAAAAAAATCCTAACTTCTCCGTTGTTTGAAATGAGGCAGAACCCAAATTAAATGTGTGTTTTTTTCAATATCTTTGAGTGACATAACCTTTGAGAAGCCGCAGAGCGGTAAACCCAGCGAAGTGGGTGATGGGCATACAATCGTGTCAGCATCTCTCTCCCGCAGCACAAACAGAAACACGCACACCGACAGCAGCGGCAGCCGGAGGGAAGTGTGCTCTGCCGGATGGCGACCCCATCGGAAGGGCTCCTGGTCGGGCTGGCGCGGTGGAAACGGCGTGCGTCCTGCTGGGACGCCGAATGGCTCTCCTCCGCTGCCCCCGGCAGCCGGGGCGCCAGGCTGTGCGCACCAGCCAGGGAGCGCGTGCCCGCGAGGCGATGCTGGCGGTGAGCTGCCCTCGCGCGTGGCCCCCGGGGCTGCTCGGGCCACGCTTCTCACACGCACACGGGCCGCAACCTTAGGGCCGGCCTCCGGGCTCGAGCCGCCCTGGTCTGGAGCCGGTGACTCGTCCGAGCCACGGGCTCATTCACTCTGAGCCTCGCAAGGCCCAGGCCTCCCCAGACCATCGGCGGGAGCCCCCTTCGCTTCCAGAACCATCCTTCTCACTGCAAATTCGTCTCAGAACTCGCATCTGGGGGAGCCCTTATGTGACAGCCACACGTGGCGGGGATCATTAACACCCCGAGGTGTGGTGGCGGCCAGGGGGGAGGGGGGTGGCTGCGCGGGTTGGACACCACATAAACCTCTACTCTGCGGGACTTTTTAGAAGTGAAATGGATTTCCCCCGACCAACCCACACCCCAGTGAAAATGCTCATGTTAACCACCGAGAAGAAGCCGCTCGTAAAGCGGAGACACATCCCGTTAAGGAACTAACTGTCCCCAGAAAATGAGAGAGAGGAGAATTATGTTTGCTCATTTCCCCCTGAGAAGCATAATAACCAACCAAAAGTGGAGCCTAGCCTGTTTGGCTCGGTGGATAGAGCGTCGGCCTGAGGACTGAAGGGTCCCGGGTTCGATTCCGGTCAAGGGCACGTACCTGGGTTGCGGGCACGTCCCCAGGAGGAGGTGCGCAGGAGGCAGCTGATCGATGTTTCTCTCTCCTCGATGTTTCTCACTCTCTATCCCTCTCCCTTCCTTTCTGTAAAAAATCAATAAAATATGTTTTAAAAAACAAAAGTAGAAATACAACACTGAGGGATCCCCTCTGGAGTGGTCCCATGTCATTGGAAAGGTGGAGAAATCACACACATGTGTACTGAGTCCGAGTCTGTGATTCCCAAGGAGCCGGCCCCGGGCCGCGGATGCTCCCACGCCCGCGGCGGACTCGCTGCAGTGGAATCGCCGGCTCTGGCTCCTCTCCTGGAGGGAGCGGGGCTGGTCCCTGCACGCTCCCCGCGGACCCTCCGCCGTACAGTGCACAGGGAGGTCCTCCTGGGAGAGAAAGGTCACCTGGGGAATCAGAATTACTTCTTCCGTGCTTCTTCTAGATTACATGTCTGTGATTATAATTTCTCCAAAATTAACTCCCATCAAGTTGAGGGGAAAAGAATAGCATAAATACAAGGCTCCAAGATGGGAGAAAAGCTACCCAAGACGCCGTTTCATAGCCAAGAACCACGAGTGGACCTAGGCGGGTGGAAATCGACCTGTTTCTCCCCAGAGGAACGGGCCATCCATCCATCCAGCCCCCGGCTTCCAGGGGGGGTGGCGCTGTGATCACACCCACGGAGCAGGAGTAACCGGGCTCCCGGGCCCGCCGCCTGAGAAGGGAAGAGAGTCCAGCCACAGGAACACACGGGGCTGCCCGTGAATGGCTGGGCAGGCTGAACAAAAGGACTTCCAGCTGAGGCCATGCCTACACTTGTCTTTCCGGCTCTCCCCGTGTTTCCCTCTTCTCCACAGAGACCAGGTTCCCCGCAGCGTTCCTTAAACCACGGAGAGGTTCGGGGGCAGGTACTCCCCGTGATGATGCTCGCCTCCCCTCTCACACCGCACGGCCGCCTCCGTGCCGAGCAGGGGGAAGCAGAGAGCGTTCACTCCGCCACCTGCTCTTCCCCGGGAGGTAACGGGGCAGGGCTCGCCTCACCGGGCGGGAAGGGTTACCTTCGCAAAAACCCACACGTGGCACACGAACGCCCGGCTATCTCTAACGTTCTGAAAAGAGGCACTGGCACTGTTGCTGACGAAGACCTCAGAGTCCCAAGTGCACTGCTGTTCCTGTCTTCTCCGAGGGAAACGCTATGTCGCGGAAGCCACAGGGTTATTCTGTTCTTAACTTCATTGGAAAAGTTACTAATGACAGGAATAAAGAAAGAGACACTCGCCATAGATAACTCGCATTTCATTAAATAACTGAAGGCAAAAGAATAATAATAATAAATTCCACAAGAGATTGGTCAGAGGTGCCGTGGGAGGGCCCCGCCTGCCCGCCCGGCGCCCAGCCCTGGTGTGGGGTCCACGGCCGAGGCCCTGAGCCGGGCTGACGCCTTGTCCCTCCCCCCGCTTTCGAATCACGAGGCTGGGGGGTTCGGGGAGAGACTCGGGGCCCAGGGGCTAAAAGCACACCTGTCCACGTACAGAATGGAAAACTCATTAACGAGCATTAGCGGCCACATTGCAATAGGAGAGGTTAGGGGTTTGGAAAGGAATTTACATTCTTCTCTGAAAAGGTGGCTCAGAGCCAATGGCATTAGGCAGCGGTCGGCACACTCGTTCGTCCCCAGAGCCACATACCAGCAGGACGACGACGGACGTTTCTTCGGAGAGCCACATTTTTTACACTGAAACTTCTTCTAACGCCGCTTCTTCAACACAGACTCGCCCAGGCCGTGGCGTTTTGTGGAAGAGCCGCACTCAAGGGGCCAAAGAGCCGCATGTGGCTCGCGAGCCGCGGTTTGCCGACCACGGGCATTAAGTTTTCATGGTTCCCTAAAACGTCCCCAAATAGGAATTAAACTGTCACGGCGGATGGCGTGAGGAGCCAGAGAGGGGCCTCACTCAGCGGTTTCTCCATCCAACCCTGGGAGCGATCTACGGCTGTCATTCCCACAACCCTTTCCTAGCCCCATAGCATGCACGCCTGGCCAATTTCCTTGACGAGCC
The DNA here is from genome assembly GCA_026230045.1 of Corynorhinus townsendii. Lineage (NCBI taxonomy): Eukaryota > Metazoa > Chordata > Mammalia > Chiroptera > Vespertilionidae > Corynorhinus > Corynorhinus townsendii. The sequence goes on along the minus strand of JAPDVU010000007.1, from coordinate 168,591,097 downwards.
CAGCGCACTAAGAGGTGACGAAGTGTCTGCACATCACAGAGGCTCAGAGGAGCAAGGAGAAAGCACCTCTGTGCGCGCCTGGTACCCGCCGCGCCCCTGGGCCTCCCGCCGCCGCTCTGGCTCCGCCCCCGGCCACACAGTGCGGTCTTCAGCCGTGCCTGCCTTCCTCCGTCATCTCCTCTCTCTTCTGTCGGAAGATAAGCTTAAAATATCGCATTGCTGACCTTTCATGATGCCTAAGAAATTCCTCCTTGCGGGGCTCGCTGACGGACACACGGTAACGAAACTCTCCAGGAAAAATGAGCTTCCTGTAACTTGGCCTCCGAGCTGTCTGCAAAGCCACTACTCTGCGCTCTAGTCATTGGCCACGGCGCGAAGAAAACCCTTCAAATACCGAGGCGTTTATTGCAGTTTTAAAATATCCACAATCTTCAAATCCCGTTTCAAATTTCCCCAGAATCCCTTCACAGCTCATTTCACATCCAAGATTGGAAGCGAGTTCTCAACAATGTTACAGCCGAAAAGACCATTTAGGAATGACATCGTAGGAAAGAAATAGAGGGTTTAAGGCAAGACATTCATTGGGAAAAGCTAATTTCTCTCCCTCGTCCACACGGACACATTATTTCCCCACCTGTCCACTGCCCTGGGACGCACAGCGTACATTCGGCAACAGGGCGCCCAGACGACCCCGCAGACACCCCCCGAGGCCCTGAGCGCCCGCTGAGATCCTGGAAATATCTGATAGAAGGCGTGGCCCCCGGAAACATGGCAAGGACGGGGGGATATCAACCCATTTCCAATCGAGTACACCGGGAACTCCCTACCAGCAACTGTCCGATTCTCCCCATCCCCACCCCCAACTTAACTCTCTTTTCCAACGAACCCAAACCCCTGGGGAAGGTGCTACGGCCGGTTGCTGTTAACATACGGAACAGCCCTGGCGGGTCTTCCCGTCACTCCTTTCCCGGCGAGTGTCTGTCGGCGCTCGCTTGACCCTGACTGCACACATGGTTTGTTGTGGGAAAGCTGTTCTGTCCCAAAGAATTCTCATCACACGCTTTGGACCGCGACAGCCGCCTATGTTCGTGTGGCTCCTTCCCTCTCTGAGGCTTTTTCTTCACGGGTAACAGCAGCAATACCAAGATGGCAGCGATGTGGAGGCAGTAGTACCAGGAGCTGAAAGAAAAGGAGAAGCGTTGATGAACCGTGCGATCCTGGACCACCCATCCTAAACCACACCTTCGTCCAGGGGCCGCGTGGCCCCCGTCCCCGGCCTGTGTCTACTGGCCACACTAATCTCTTACCCACCCGCCCCCGCCTCCAGTGACACCCCGCAGGGCGTGCGGGGGCGTTGACCAAGCTCCGCAGGAAGCCACGCGGACCGTACGCGCGTGAGCCTCGTCGCCGGACGGCATTCCTTCGCGCGGGTCGGAAGGCCGTGGCTAAAGACACCCAAAACGAAAGGAACCTCAGACCCAGGGGGCCCCACGCTCGGCGGGCGGAGAAGGCAGGGCCGGTGCAGACGGCTGCCGCTCGGCCTGCCCCCTGGTCACTGTCCCTAAGCAAGCCACGTGTGTTCTAATGACGTGCCTCCTTGACAAGCAACCTGGGTGTTACTGTCACAAAGTAAAGAAACGCCACGTGATTAAAGCTACTGGAAATCTCGTTCCCCAGATGAAATACAAGCCCAGTGAGGCCTAACCTCCCTCTCCGGCTGTCCGTTCGAGGGATGGCGAACCAGCCAACGAGGCGGAATGTCAAACAGCCCCGTCACATTGAAAGCATGGAACAGGCCGCTACAACGGAACTTTGGTGGGGGTTTCTCCCTGTCTCCCTGTCTGGTTTTCATCACATCCAATTCAACCATTTCTGACACCGGACGCTGCGCTGTCGTTCTAAATGCCAAGATAATGAAGAATTTATAAAAGGATAAAGGTCTTGATCGCAAAGATATCACTCATGGGGGGGAGGGGAGGAGTTAGAGAAGTAAACCACGAAATGCAAGACAGTGATTTCTGTATTACCGAGCTGGCCAGGGGCCGAGGAAACAGGGCCGACAGAGTGAAACAAAAACGGGTGCGTGAACCAGAGCTAAGTCACGTCATTTTCACTACAGAAAGCGAGAGAAGGGAGGGTTCCTTGCAAAGACCAGCGGCACGGTCTGGTTCAGCCTTGGAGAGGCTGCAGGCAGCGGCTACCCGGCTGGTCATGCTCCAGTCAGACCCTCGTCTGAGGGCTGAGCGGTGCAATCGCTCCATCAGGTATCCGGAGCCCGCGCAGCTCTAGACCACAAAGGCACCGACGGCGCGCTCCGCCGCGGGGAGTGAGGCCGTGGTACCGTCTTCCCAGGGCACCTAAGAGCGGGCGCTTCCTGTGACGGGCGCGGCCACCCCCGGGGCCGTGCCTGCGGGCGGCGCTCACCTGTAGAACGTGAAGGATGGCTTGACGGAGAGCAGCACAAACGGCACCACCGTGTAACTCACGGCGATCTGGGTGGCCGCCCAGGTGAGGGCGTCGTACAGCAGCTTCAGCGGGGGGGACGCGACGAAGTGATGCCGGAAGTTACTCCTCATCTGAAAGCAGGAACAGAAGGACCCGCTTCGTTTTTACCGCCGCTCGCCAGCGCACACGGCCTCCCTCTCCCAGCCGCCTCGGGACGCGGAATTCCCGCGCGCACACCGCCGGCGGGGTCTAACGGGGCGGCTCAGGAAACACGGGTACACACACATGTAGAGAGACATGGGTACACGCATGTAGAGAAACACGGGGACCGGCAGCACACGGCAAATGTGCGAGTCTGGGCAAAGGGCGTAATGGAGGAGGAGGTCTTTGCAACGTCTCGGTCGATTTGAAGTTGTGTCAAAGCTTAAAAAATTGTTCTAAGTTAAAAATAACATTGTCCGCCCGGCCGGCGCGGCTCCGTGGTTGAGCATCGACCTGTGAACCAGGAGGTCACGGTTCGATTCCCGGTCAGGGCACAGGCCGGGGTGTGGGCTCGATCCCCAGTGTGGGGCGTGCAGGAGGGCACAGGCCGGGGTGTGGGCTCGATCCCCAGTGTGGGGCGTGCAGGAGGGCACAGGCCGGGGTGTGGGCTCGATCCCCAGTGTGGGGCATGCAGGAGGCAGCCAATCCATGATGCCCTCATTATTGATGTTTCTATCTCTTTTTACCTCTGAAATCAATAGAAATATATTTAAATATATTTAAAACACACACACCACACACACACACACACCCATTGCCTAGAGCTCTTTAAAGCATCTTTGGTAAACGGCAGCTTATAAACGAAGTAGAATCTGATTCCCATCTTTCCATCGTGTGACACTGTCACCATGGTAACTCTGAAACAAGACAGCCTCCTCTTCCCCTCGGCCTTTGTGCAGGACACAGAGCTCTCCCGGAGAGGACGACCCCTCTGGCATGACGTGTCCGTGGATGGACGCTGGGGGAGCGCCTCAGAGAGGCAGTTCCTGCCCGGCCGGCGGCTTGCTGGGCTGGAGCGCCGTGCTGTACACCCAACGGGTTCAGGTTCCATTCCCCGTCAGGATGCAGGAGGCAACCAACCGATGTCTCTCTTTCACATGGATGTTTCTCTCTCTCTCTATAATCAATGAAACACACACACACACACACACACACACACACACACACACACACACACACACGTGTCCTTGGGTGAGGATTAAGACAATCCCACGGGAAACAAAGCGGTTTTCTAATAGCCACTGTTTTAACGTTTTTAGCTTCTAGAACATTTCAGGTTGGAAATGCGAAAACTCAAACATCCTTTTCTTTTGTCTTTCACGTTCCCGCTCTTCCCAGGCGCTGTCCCCGGGTGCCTGCCCCGGAACGCCGTCCGCTGGGAACAGCGACCGCGACATCAGGCCTGTCCGCTCCCCGCTCTCCGCCCCGGCCAGACGCCCAGGGCGCAGCTCCCGGGAACCTGGCTAACCTGGGCCCACCCACCTGGTCTCACTGCGCGTCCCCAGCTCTCCTTCAGAAAGCTCTGTGACCACAGTGCCCGCTGTGGGTGCCTCCCGGGTGCCGGCTTCTCAGCCGCACCAGGCGGAGCCCCTGCGGGAGCCCTCGGCCGCCAGCCTGCCCGCCGCTGGGCGGTGCCGGGGCTGCGTGGGGAGGGGGGAAGCCCGACACTTACGGCTCGCGCTGCCAGCGTCATCAGCACCCCCGTCAGGAAGGTCAGGTAGTAGCCGGGGTACACCCCGTGCCAGATGGCAGACAGCACGAACGTCTGGATGGTGGGGTTCCAGGTGGTCCGTTCGTAACACACCCTAGGGGCCCGGGGACAACCACACATTCCCCTTAGGCCACAAGGTCGTAACCTGTGACCTCAGGGGCGTCACGGCTCCTCAGGGTCAGGGTCAGGGAGAGACATGCAGCTGCCATCTTGCTGGCCCGGGGGAGAGCACAGAGGGTTCTGTCTGGGGTCCGGGAGTCTGCGCAGCGACAAGGACGGCAACCAGGACGGAAGGGAGGGTGCCGGGCACGGCGCGGGCCGTCTCCTGAGCAACACCAGCCCTTCCCACGGAGCCGGGAGAACTAGTCTTCCCGGGAGCGGGCGGTGCTCAGTCTCGAAGTTTCTTGTGACAGCCCAGAGGACCCGCGCGCGCACCCGCGCGGCGGAGGGCAGCTGGGGAGGGAACGTACCTTTTGAGCCAAAGAGCCGTCTGGATGTTCCAGTTATCAAGAAACATCTTGAAGCTTGTGGACCCCTGAAAAGCAGAGCAACGTTTTCCTTGGCCCAACGGCACGACGAGGTTCGAAAGGGGAGCAGGCAGGCCCTGCGGTGCCAGGAAGAAGGGACCGTGGCCGTGACGGGAGTGCCGCGGCTCCCTCCCTGCACACGGCTCTTCCAGCTCAGCGACGGGGCCGTGGAGGGAGCGCGTGCCTCGTAGGCACACCCACCGGGTCAGTGGGCCTCACCCTCTTCTCCTGTGTGTGAGCTTTCACGGGGGGGGGAGGGGGGCAGAGGGGGGTGTCAGGAACTATCCCCGAGAAAGTCCCGATGGCACAAGCCAAGGACACGGGCTCCCCTCCGAGGATGGACGTGCTCTAAGCCACCTGCTGAGCTCCCGGGCGCCTAGCCTGCAGCCCCCATGCTCCCACCTGCAGCCCCTCGCGGAGCTTCTTCCAGAAGCTTCCACGTCGGAGGGAGCCTCGGTCCTGGCTCAGTGGGAGAATGTGTATTATACTAAAAACCCTCCAACACGCCCTGGCCCGATTGGCTCAGTGGGCGGAGCATCAGCCTGTGGGCTGAAGGGTCCCGGGTTCAATTCCCGGTCGGGGCACAGGCCCGGGTTGTGGGCTCCATCCCCAGTAGGGGATGTGCAGGAGGCAGCTGATCCATGATTCTCTCTCATCATGGATGTTTCTCTCTCCCTTCCTCTCTGAAATCAATAAAAATGTTTTTTAAAAAAACCCTTTGAGACCTAGCCAGTGTGGCTCAGCGGATAGAGCGACGGCCTGCGGACTGAAGGGTCCCGGGTTCGATTCCAGCCAAGGACACAGGCCCAGGTTGCGGGCTCGATCCCCAGTAGGGGGCATGCAGGGGGCAGCTGATCCATGATTCTCTCTCATCATGGATGTTGCTATCTCTCTATCCCTCTCCCTTCCTCTCAGAAATCAATAAAGAAATATATTTTTAAAAATAAAAATAAAAAATAAAATAAAAAATAAAAAACCCTTCGACACCCCTCTTGGCCAGCACCTCAGAACCCCGTGCAGCCAATCGTGGCTCTCCGAGGGCCATATGGCGACTGACTGCTCAGCCAGGCACCAACCTCTATCTGCTGAATCCTCAGGTTGGAGATTAGGTCCCAGCGAGCGGCCCCGTGGCGGTCGAAGCCTCTGAACCCAAAGCCCGCAGCGTTGTTAATGGCGTCGGCTGAGGGGAACAAGCAGAGGGGGGTGAAGAGCCTGCGTCCCCTTCCACCGTGCCCCCCGAAGGGCATGCCATCGTCTACGTCAGCCCTCTTCCCCTCCGGGAAAGGGGGTGCATTCCCGTCTCTGTCTACACCACGGGCCTGCTCCGGTTTGTGGGTCTGCGAGCCGTTTCGGGGCGCGCCCTCGTGGTTTGGGTAGGAGCCTAAGGCCGTGTCTTCCAGGCAAGCAGCCCGCGTGCTCCTCACGGGCCTCTCCTCTGCCCGGGGCCCTCCCCCGGCCGCTCTGGTGTAAGACACGCACCCACACACGAACCGGAAAGCCCGTCCCCACGCTCCTCACCTAACGTCCACGCGAAGTAGTATTTGGGCCTGGCCGCCAGGAGCGAGGCGTACAGGTAGAGGGCCTTGGTCGGCCATGAGGCCGTGGCTCGGAAGTGCTCGTCGATGTTGTGCTCCACGGGGAACGCGTTCGAGACCGTCAGGTGGACCAGCAAGGAGAGCCCACAGACCACCAGCTTCTGCATGACGGCCGCCTGCAGGGAAGAGAGGGGTCACCGCCCAACCCACCCCTCCGAGGGGCGTCACCCCCTAACCCACCCCTCCGAGGGGCGTCACCCCCAACCCACCCCCTCCGAGGGGCGTCACCCCCTATCCCACCCCCTCCGAGGGGCGTCACCCCCCTAACCCACCCCTCCGAGGGGCGTCACCCCCTAACCCACCCCTCCGAGGGGCGTCACCCCTATCCCACCCCTCCGAGGGGCGTCACCCCCTATCCCACCCCTCCGAGGGGCGTCACCCCCAACCCACCCCTCCGAGGGGCGTCACCCCCTATCCCACCCCTCCGAGGGGCGTCACCCCCTAACCCACCCCTCCGAGGGGCGTCACCCCCTAACCCACCCCTCAAAGGGGCGTCACCCCCTAACCCACCCCTCCGAGGGGCGTCACCCCTATCCCACCCCTCCGAGGGGCGTCACCCCCAACCCACCCCTCCGAGGGGCGTCACCCCCTATCCCACCCCTCCGAGGGGCGTCACCCCCTAACCCACCCCTCCGAGGGGCGTCACCCCCCTAACCCACCCCCTCCGAGGGGCGTCACCCCCCTAACCCATCCCCTCCGAGGGGCGTCACCCCCTAACCCACCCCCTCCGAGGGGCGTCACCCCCTAACAAACCCCCCCCAAGCTGTTCACTGTCTCCGACGCAGTGAGGCTGAGCAGCCGTCTGGAGACACAAAATGGCCAATGAGAGAGGCCTGAACGCTCCCAATGTCCAGTTTGAAACTCAAACCAGTTCGATCCAGAATTTTCCAACAAAAAAGCCTGAAGACAGAGAGTCTGAAGACAGAAGCACCTTTGGTCTAAGATACAATGAGCCGCCAGCAGGAGCGCAGAGAGGGAAGCGGCCAATTCCCCTCTCTCTCTCTGTCTGCAATGACTTGGCGGGGGTGGGCGCTGATCCTTCGCTCCAGGCCCCACGTTCGGAGAAGCACATGCTCCCCCTTTTACGGGCACAGACTTTCTGAGCAACCTTCTTCTTGTGGGACTTTCCTTCTATTTTTTAATCTATTTTTACTGATGTCAGAGAGGAAGGGAGAGGGAGAGAGACACATCCATGATGAGAGAGAATCACAGATCGGCCGCCTCCTGCACGCCCCCACCCTGGGGATCGAGCCCCCAACCCGGGCCTGGGCCCTGACCGGGAATCGAACCCTGACCTCCTGGTTCCTAGGTCAGCGCTCAGCCACGGAGCCCCGCCGCCAGGCGCATAGGCCTTGCGGATTCTAGCAAGTCAACCCCGCAGAGTCCGGGCGCAGAGCCCAGCCCTTCCCGACAGGAAGCAGCACCTCGCGGGCCCAGGAGCCCGCGGCCCAGAGGGAGAGCGCGGGCTGCGGCACCGCCTGCGGGGTCTGAGCCCCCACGGCCACCCTGAGCCGGAGTCTCGGCCTCCCCGTCTGCTACACGCGAGCGTGAGCACCAGGGTCGGCAGGCGCCGCGAGGCCGAGAACGTGTGCGCGGTCCTAGGCAGGGCCGGGCATGGGGGCGTGCTAGCGAAGGGCCCGCTGCTGCGCTTCCATTGCTGGGATCGATCGGGAAGGGCCTTGGCGACGGGTGCTGGCGGGAGCAGGCTTTCCAAGAGGAGGGGGACGTCCGCGGGCCAGGGGGAGGGAGGGACACTGTGAATGTGCTGGACCACAGAGCCTCGGGCGGGCAGGAAGCCTGGGCAGGAGGGCGGCTTCCTTGTAGGACTCCGTGCCCAGCTCTCCAGCCCTGTCCTCTCACAGGCCCTGGGCAGTTTCCCCAGTTCCCTATTTCCCTTCTCTCACGACTGCAGTTCCACCAAGCGTCGCTGCCAGGTCCTAGGTGAAGAGCCATTTCTCTTGCAAAATTTATTTTTTGAGAGAGAGGCAAAAGAGGGGGTGGGGGAGGTTATTTGCGGCTCCCCTTACTGATGCATTCAGTGGCCGAGCCCTGTATGCGCCCTGACTGGGGGTGGAACCACACCTCGACGATTCGGGTCAACGCTCTAGCCCAGGGGTCGGCAAACTCATTCGTCACCAGAGCCAAATACCAACAGCACAGCGATTGACATGTCTTTGGAGAGCCACATTTTTTAAACTTAAACTTCTTCTAACGCCACTTCTTCAACACAGACTCGCCCAGGCCGTGGTATTTTGTGGAAGAGCCACACTCCAGGGGCCAAAGAGCCGCATGTGTCTCGCGAGCCGCAGTTTGCCGACCACGGCTCTAACCAACTGAGCCACCAGGCCCGGGATTGCAGAATATTTTTAAAGACACAGGCGTGTCAATTCAAAACTTGAAAACATTCGGCCCTAGCCGGTGTGGCTCAGTGGGTAGAGAGAGCATCGGCCTGCGGACTGAAGGGTCCCAGGTTCGATTCCGGTCAAGGGCCCATGCCCGGGTTGCGGGCTCCATCCCCAGTAGGGGGCGTGCGGGAGGTAGCCAATCCATGATTCTCTCTCATCATGCATGTTCCCTTCCTCTATCTCTCTCTTCCTCTCTGAAATCAATAAAAATGTATTTTTTAAAAACCAAACTTGAAAACTTTTGTATCTTTAAAGGACAGGGGTCCTCAAACTTTGTAAACAGGGGGCCAGTTCACTGTCCCTCAGACCGTTGGAGGGCCGGACTATAGTTTAAAAAACAAAACTATGAACAAATTCCTATGTGCGCACTGCGGGCCCGGGACGAGTTGGCTGCTAAGCAGGACAGGCAGCGGCGCCCAGCGGGCCGGATCTGTGTCCTCGGCAGGCCGCCTGTGGCCCGCGGGCCGTAGTTTGAGGACCCCCTGCTTTAAACGCACAGGACCCCTCAGCACACACAGCGCAGGCTCCGGAGGCGCGGTCGCTCACATTTGGGGACGGCTCCGCTGCTCCGCAGGGTGGCTCTGCTCTGCCGTCCTCGCCCGATCGCGTCACATGGTAGGACCTGCCTTCGATGAAGGTGATGTAGTCCTTGTAGGAGCAGAGGGGGCCAGCCAGGATGCCCATGAAGTTGCAGTTGTAACTCAGGTACTCCAGGAGGCTGGGCATGCGCCTGCAAGGCAGAGACAGCCGCTGTGAGACAGGCAGGCCCGCTCAGGAGGCGCGGCGAGCACCGCCGTCTCCGGCGCAGAGCAGGCCTTCTGTTCCATGCGCCTCACGCAGGGAGACCCCTGAGAGGCCAGGGCGTGCTCGTGCTCAGCAGTCCTTTTGAACAGAAGGGTTTGCCTCCGGATCTTTCTGGGCAGCTACGCAGGGTTTGATTCTTCACAAGAAAACAAACCCCCTAGTAAATGGACAAGACCTGGCAGAAAGCATCGTCCCCGACCAGCCAACCATTCGCTCCTGTAAGGCGTCTGTGTGGCCCGGCCGGGTGGCTCAGTAGGTGAGCCTCGACCTAGGAACCAGGAGGTCACAGTTTGATTCCCGGTCAGGGCACGTGGCCAGGGTTGCAGGCTCGATCCCCAGTGCGGGGGGGGGGGGGGGGGGGCCGGGGGCGTGCCAGAGGCAGCCAATCCATGCTTCTCTCTCATCGATGCTTCTCTCTCTTTCTCTCTCTCTCCCCCGCTCCCTTCCTCTCTGAAATCAATAAAAAATGTATTAAAAAAACACACAAACCAAGCAGAGAGAAAACCGGTCCCTGCAGACCGGGATCCTTGTCAGGTCTCTCAGCATCGCCCGCGCTGCGAAGCGTTTTTCAGACTCTCCCCGCTGCGTGCCGAGGCAGCCTGCTCCCCACCTCCACCGCCGCCCCGCCCGCAGCCACGCTCACAAAGGGGCGCCTTGTGCGTCCACCACAGAGCCCCATTGTCGCCGCCAATGACTTCCGGACCCACAGCCAGGCCGGCTCGCCCAAGCGCAGCCCCGTCTCGCCCCGCCACACTGCGCGTCGCTGTGCGCGCGGGGGACGGGAGAGAACGCCGAACCGTGAAACTCGCTGAAATCGTTTCTGGCTCAACTGTCCCATCACACCAGCCGCTTCGGCGACTTGCAGCGGGTCCCTGTCATTGGCGGTTAAATTGAGAGCCACGTGTGATTATGTCCTCTCCACCGATGACACTTCAGGAGTCCTCCTCTCCTTCCATGGACCTGACCGGTGTGGCCCCGGGTGGGCCTTCTCTACCTCCGCCTTCCTGAGGTTCCTGACCAGAAGTCTCTGTTGCTGGGGGCAGTCCTGTGCCCGCAGGGTGTTCAGCAGCCTCTGGGCCTCCACCCATTCGATGCCAGCAGCACCACCCCCTCCACGGGTGACAACAATGCCTCTAGACATCATCACATGCCTTCTGGGGCCACAGTCGCCCCCGGGGATGACCCGCGAAGCAGCTGACGAGGACCGGGTGGTGAACCAGACCCAAGTTCTTCCTCGCGGAGCTCACACTTGGGGCGGGAGGGGAACAATCCAAATCAACCTCTGCCCGCAGACACCACGACATCCGGGGAAGAGCAGCCAGGGGGCCAGGGCTCGGGTGTGGTGCGGGGAAGGGAGGCGTGCTCCTGGCGGAGGGCGAGGCCTGTGCACTGAGCCGAGCGAGGGAGGGCGGTGGCTACAGGCGGCTTCCCAGGCCTTACAGGCAGAGGTCGGAAGTTTCTTGGTTTACCCTCCATTCTCGACTCCGCCGGAGGATGTGTGTCAGGGGAGGGACGATAGCATTCAAAACACATGAAAAGGATCTCTGGCACCGGGCCAGTCATGAACCAGGAGGTCAGGGTTCAGGGCACACGCCTGGATCTTGGCTCAGTCCCCGGTAGGGAGTGTGCAGCAGGCAGCCGATCAGGGAGTCTCTCTCACCATTGATCACGGGTGTTTCTGTCTCTCTCTCCCTCTCGCTTTCTCTCTGAAAGCCACCAAAATACACATAAAATTTTAAACAGGGACCTCAGCCTGCGGGGTGGAACGGACTGCCCAGGGCAGGGGAGCCTGGAGCCCGGCAGGGAGCTGTTACAGCAGACACGTAGAAAACGGCGCTGCGCTGGGGGCCCTCAGTGGGAAAGGTGAAGGGTCAGTCAGGTTAGAGAGGGTCAAGTTCAAGGTCAGCCTAGAGGTGGATTTCACGGAAATCGATCACTGGACTCGCTGACGTGGATTTGCAATAAGAAAAGGGGAGTTTGCCCTCAGTCACTGGTGAGAAATGGCACCATCAATTTTACATTTGGGGTAACCAAGTCAACACGAGTCCAATCAGCAAGACGGGATGTCTTTCCCCTCTGCTTCCTCCCGCTGTTCCGACAGTGGGGAGCGGCGTCTACCCGGGGCTGGGTGTCTGCCAGGTGGCCGTGGAGAGAGACAGACGGAATGGGACCTGGGTACTACTGCTCAGTGGCTCCCGAGACAGACCAAGGCCTCGCAGCGATCACAGAACCGGGATCAGGTGGGCCTCTCCTCCGCTGAGGTCACCCAAGTGCACGTTCACCGACGTCTACACCTCGAACTACAGAGGATAGCAGGTCGGACCTCTTAAAGGAGGGGAGCTCTACGGAGGCATCCCCCCGGGATCGAAGGTGAGCGCCCAGGGCCCATCTGTCTGCTCTCTCAAGCGTGGTCTCGTTCCCGGGCAGCCGTGCGCCTGTTCGTTCTAGCTTTTCAGGACACACGTGCTTCAGCAGTTTTCCTTCACGTAAACCACGCATTCGATCTCCCCTTCGATTATATTAAGGAAGACCCTCCCCGCAAGTGAGCTACTCCTATAACAAATGATGCAGACGTCAATCCCAACCAGCTCCTCGGAGAAAGGCGAGGATACGGACCGGGTCCATCATCACTACAGCGCAGGCGTGAAGACCAGCGCTCGCCCTGGCTGCAGGGGCCTCCTGGGGGAGATGGAGGACTTGGCAGACGGCCGCCCGGTACCGGGAGGCGCGTGCTGTCTGGCGACACAGTCAGGGGCCTGTGGAGCCCGAGGAGGGATGCCTCGCCGAGGTCGGCGGGACTTGGTGGCAGGGGCGTGCCCGGGGAGGATGTTGGGTTTTCGTGAAGGACGTGCCTCCCGCAGGACAAGTCGGCCGTGGGGCCAGGTGAGACGTGTGCGTCCCGGGCAGGGGCAGCGTGAAGCAGGCGGGACACAATTGAGAGGCACGCACCTGACAGCCAAGTCTCTCTGTGACGGCGTCAGGTCCTCGTCCTTCCGGAACAGCCCTGAGACACAGAAACAGGGGCTCTCATCAGCGGCGGTGCCTCCAAAGAGGAGATCGGCGCTTCCCCATCCCCACGCTCAGCCCTTCGCTCACTGGGAAGTCGCGCCACGACCCCAGCTGCGGCATGACGGGCTCCTTTCCCGCTCGTTGCGCCAACCTAAGCTCCGTCTTGTCGGAGGCCCATCGCGGCCCCCGGCACGGCTAGGGCTGTATGAGGGGAGCGCACACATCAGGGGACTAACGTGACTCTCCCTTGGAGGGAATCATTACTGAGTTCAGAAATCCCCCCAGAGCTAACGCATTTCCTCGTTCAGTGCTCGGACTCGTCAGAAGGGCACGGCAATGTTCCTGTCGCTGGATGGCTTACGTGGCCAGCGTCAGGGCCACGGGGGGACTGACTGCCTTACCCCCACACCACGCTAACGAGTAAGAATGGCTCTCTGCCGTCTTCTCCCGCTTACCTGGCCCCCAAACAGAAGGATGTTTACACGTCAACCTACGAGCGCCTAACCCCAGTTTAAAGGCCAAAGGAGGACTACATTAAGAGGCAAACAACGCATTTAAGAAGTATTTGTAGCCCTAACCAGTGTGGCTCCGTGGATCGAGCGTCGGCTGGGGACTCCAGGGTCCCAGGTTCGATTCTGGTCAAGGGCACGTGCCTGGGCTGTGGGCTCAGTCCCACGTGCAGGAGGCAACCAATCCGTGATTCCCTCTCATCATTGATGTTTCTCTCTCTCTCTTCCTCTCCTTTCCTCTCCGAAATCAATAAAAATACATTTTTTTAAAAAAGTATTTGTAGCCCGGTGGGTGTGGCTCGGTGGTTGAGCATCGACCTATGAGCCAGGAGGTCACGGTTTGATTCCCGGTCAGGACACAGGCCCGGGTTGTGGTTCCATCCCCAGTAAGGGCGTGCAGGAGGCAGCTGATCCGTGATTCTCTCTCATCATGGATGTTTCTCTCTCTCTCCCTCTCCCTTCCTCTCTGAAACCAATAAACATATATATTTTAAAAGCACATATTTATAGGTCTTCCCCAGGGAGCACAGGATGGGTGACACACACCGTGGGGCTAACACCCACCGGAGAAGCTCCCGAGGCCACCGCAAAGGGCTAACTTAGCCAGGGTGCCCCCCCCCACCTCCACCTCGTAGGGCTCAGAGCCCCGACTGAGCTTCTCCTATGGCAAGAGATCCATTTGCCAAAGATGAAAAGGTCAACCTGTACCTTTTTACACTAAAAACATGTGTGTGTGTGCGTATCAGGGAGAGAGGGCAGAGGGGAAACATTCAAATTTTAATACAAATGTAGCACAGAGGGGAAGCAGAAACGAATCAAACTTTATTTAGACCAAATATCTAGTTCCTTTAGAGTCTAAATTGCCTCTAATGTGGGTCCTAGGACGGAACCACACCATTTTACTTCGCTTTTGTCACTGAACTGAATGCCAACTCCAGATAAAATATTGAAGAGAGACGCGCCAACTTCAATAACCCTAAGCAGAGTTCAGGATTTCCTTTCCCCTGCCTTTCCTCCACCCCTTTCGAATAAAGAGCAGAAAGGGAGGGTCTTATCTCCAGCAAGAGATGAACTGAGGATGATTTCTTTCAGGGACGCAAAGTGAATGTCTTAAGTTCTTACCGTCGTGAATTTCATAAGCCAAGCTGGTGATCTTCTGGGTAATTATCATCATCGGGCTGTGACAAAACAAAGAATACATATGTCACAAGGGTGTATTTAAAATGATAGCCAGGATATAGGAAAAAGAGTTTATTTTGCTTATACGACTACAAAATCGTGAGTGTTTTTAACATAAATAAAGACCTTCAGGGAATTTCAAAGACAGAACTGGGGGTTGCGGAGTCTGGGGAGATGCAGGAGATGGGGAACCTGGGCCTCGGTTTACAGAGCGCACAGGACGCGCTCGTGCACGAGACAAGGTCGCGTGGGAGCAGGGCAGCAGCCGCGGTCACGGGGCGGCCGCGTGGAGCAGGGCCCCGTGCCTGCGGACGGATGGGAGGCCCGAGGGGAGAGGGCGCGCAGGCTGGAGGCCGCCCGCCTCTGACCCGGCGCGTTCTCAGCGTCCCACGCGGCCTGTTGCCTCAGGGCTATGCGTCAAGGTGGAGAGGGAGCTGCTAGGAGGAGGGCAGTGGGCACCGCATTGAAGGCGTTTGGGTAAGAAATGCAGAATAGACAGGACGGAAGCAGGGGAGAGAGAAGGACGCCGCCCACCTCCCCGTCCAAGACGCCCCGAGACAGCGCACAGCCCGGGCACTCTCTCGTCGCGCTACCGGTAAGGAAGTGGCTCTGTGCTCCCTATTTCCCCGCCTCCGATTGGATGGGGAACTTGGACGGAAAAATAAACCCAGATGGGAAAGCCAGCCAGGTACACTTTTGCCTCCAACCGTCCCACTGGCCGCCGGACAGAAGGCCCGAGAACACGTCGCCACGGCTTGTGTAGTTTGGGGATTTCAGTCAAACCAGGAAGCCCTGTTGGGCTGCAGGCAGAACCTGGGCCGCCCCCTGCAGGTCCCAGGAAGGACTTCAGTCGGGAGCCGCAGGCGGCCTCGGACCCCTGCCCGCCCGCCCGCCCGCCCGGCGGGTCCCGCCCTCCCTCCTCTTCCTGCCCCTGCTCAGACCGGAGACTGGTCGGCGGCCACCGGCCACCGAGACATTTGGTCCCGGCCAGGAGGTGCTGGGAACTTGGTGCTTGATGTTGGGTTCTGCCCACAACATCCATGAAGATGTGGTCCACGCTGACCCGCGTGCCCGCCCCGCCCACCCGACGCCAGAGCCATGACCGCCAGGCTGGGGGGGGGGGGGGGCGGGCGGGTATGACGGCAACGCAGCCACAACACCACTGTTGGACCAGTAACAGGACGGCATTTGGTCATGTGTCAATCCTGTAGACCAAGGAGCAGACATCAACGTGACGGCTGTCCGAACCCAAGAGCGCTTTCTAAGCGCGGACGTCCGGGCAGAACCAAAACCCACTAACCCGGGAAGCACGTGGAGGAGCCCGGCCCTGGGGCCCCGCCGCTGAGTGTGCACCCGGAACCAAGAGGTCGCCGGTTCGATTCCCGGTCAGGGCACACGCCTGGCTTGTGAGCTCGACCCCCAGGAGGGGGCGTGCAGGAGGCAGCTGATCCATGATTCTCTCTCTCTTCATTGATGTCTCTCTCTCTCTCTCCCCGCTCCCTGCCTCTCTGAGACCAATACAAAATGTAAAAATAACTAACTACATAAAATATCCCTCACGTCTAAATGCCAATTCCCACGTCACCTTCCAACACAATGAAAAGGACTGGTAAGATGACACTCGCTTCATCTTATGGACCGCGTGGCACACCTTCCTGCCAGGCGCCCCGCAGGGCGGGCACAGGAGGGCGAGAGCCGTCTGTAAGAAAGCACCACCAGGCTGGCTAA